>JANHQD010002652.1:0-24162 GCA_024721195.1 Marasmius sp. AFHP31
GAAAAGTACTCACTGTCTCAACGCCACCAATCATGAAAGCAGAAACCATGATAGCCATATCGAGATGATCGAGCTCTTCCTCCTCCTTGACTTCAATCAGATGCTTAACCAAGCAGTCTGGAACCTTTTCGCCAGCCTTCATGCGCTTCTCCATATCGAGGATCATGCCACCGTAAGTCTCGACGAGATCCTTGTTGAGTTGTTCGCCACGCTTGATCATGTAGTTCCAGTGACCGAGTTTCTGAAGGGCAGGGACGAAATCGGTCAAGTTGGAGACGGGGCCAGTGCAATTCATGAATTCTCGCGAGAGCTTGAGGGCTTTGGCAACGAGAGGGTCGTCGATGTTCTCGGTACGCATGCCAAATCCAACAGTCAACATGTTGTTAAGACTGCATCGTCCAGCGTGAGGTTCTAACGAACTCGGTCAGATCTGAATCGCGGGCGGAGCAAAGCTGTTACTTACGAGGGTTAATAGCAAGGGTACCGTTACCGCCGTGAGCGAGGAGATCCTTGACGAGGATGGTAGCTTCATAGTCGAGAACATGGGTGTAACCATCGACAGCACGAGCGACGAGGGAGGTGGAGGCGATACGACGGTGCTTCCTCCACCTATCATTGTAGGGCTAATGGGATATAATGTCAATGATATGTTCTTGCTTGATGAAGTAGATAGAATTCCAACTTACGGTAGCAGTGATACCACGACCAACGAAGATCTTCTTTGATTTCAAGAACATCTCCTTTCTGGAAGAGAAAATGGCACCGTTGGTAACCATAAGGTCCTAGATACTTCGATGTAAGCACCCTAACCTTTCGTCTCACAGCATGACTATCGGACTCACTTTAACAATCTGAGGGTCTGAAACCATAACAAAGAGCTGGTTTCCGAGCCAAACGGAGTACATAGGGCCGTAACGCTTAGCCCAATGATCCAAAGTGAGTTCGGGGAAGTGCGTAAGGAACGGGTGAGATCCTATTGTTAGAGACATACATCAGCCTCCAGTAGTCAAGACAGAAATGCCAATTGCCAACGCACCAACGATGGGAAGGCCAACTGGGCCCGGAGGAATGCCGTTTCCAGCGGCATCCTGGAGTCTTCCCCCGAAAAAATACTCTTTCAAGGTTTTGAAGTACACGAACACCGACGCGAGTACCGAGGCTACGACGACGGTTTGGAGGGAACTAAACACTTGGAAGATTTCGGACATGTTGGTCAAAAATGCCAAGTAGTCAAGAGCGAAGAAATAGAGAGAGAGAGAGGAGGAATGAGTTCCTCTGTGCGTTTTCTTCCACTCAACGTCCGTGCTTTTATACTCTCGAATGTGCCGTAAGACGTTAGCGAGTGGTATTGCGGTGAAAGGCCTGCGTACATCACTCTGTAGGCGTTGAACGCGTTTAGCAATACAACGTACGGGTTTCCCTCACCTCAGTCCCCCATCCCGACAGGTTTCGAGTTGGTTGACGACGAATGCAGTATGTTTTTGTGTATCCGGACAACAGTATTTTCACTTCTTCGGAGTCAGCCTGTGTAGAGCAAAAGATTTCAGATCCTTCAACAAATTCCATGTATACGCCGGCAAATTTACCGTGGACGGCATCAAAAATGATGCAGAGGATCAACAGTGTAAATTCTACACCGAGTCGTGATCCGTTGGGAGGACAGCTTTTGGAGAGTCGAGAACAGAGTACGACTGAATCCCGAGGGTTTGAACCTCGCGCCGACGCGTCGCTGTTCGTAAGAACGCCAGATTGATATGGCACGGTTATAATTCGACGTTTACCGAACTTTCTTGAACCCAAATCCCAAGTGTTTCCATAATCATGAATTAGGTCTCCAACATGTTCTGGAGTCTTGAGTCGGAGATGTAAGTAGTAAGTCATTCTCTTACTGTCCGAAGCCTCGACCTTGTAGGTGCTGGGAACTCAATGTATGGACCTCCATGAACGCGTGAAAATATCAGCCCAAGGGTGTTTGGCAACGTCTACGTGCCAGCCGCGAGGAAAGGCCGGACGCATTGAAGGAATGTTGAATGTTGAGATGATGAGCGAACTTTCCGAACTCGCCCCCAACTCGCCCCGAGTTGATAGACGAGTGATACGAGATTTCAGAACGAGACAATTTTCAAGATTGAAAACCTATGCAGGTGTAGAGCACAAGGAGAACAAGTGGAGAGTCACGTCGACTCTGGAGTCTGAAGAGAGCTTGAGAGTGTGCGGTCAAGGGTATAGACATGTGTCAGTGAGGGCCCGTATCATGATCATGCCGTGGGAAGATCGCGTTAGTGACCGAAAAAAGCCTGATGGTCCGGGCCCCGTGCACTGCTTGTGCACTGCGTTGATGTCTAGCGCTTCAACAAGAGCGACCCCAGCTTCGAGGAAGGCTCCCACTCGGTATCACCTTGTTTCTTGACCTTCAAATCATATGAATCATCATCAGATATCCACCAGTACTACGGCTTCATGGAGCTTACGAAAGAAAAGTAGCACTTTCTTGGATAACGATAGCTTTGCTTCGAGCAACTTGGTCTTTAGCAGCATTGTTCAGGAAGCAGGGTACTTTGGAACCAGTAAGCGTCGTATTTATGTTGCCAGACGAAGTTACTGTACCACTCTCGCAGCCCTTCAACAATCTTTATAGCAGATCTATCATCTCTCACATCATCCCTCTCATTCCAACACACATGTACCCCTTGCCCAACGCCATGCCTCCAGAGCACCCATGAGCTAGGGTAGTCAGACTCGATCTCTTTTGGGGCTCCTCAACGAGCCGCGCCTACTTTTCAACTCACGAATTGGGATCGCAGAGGGCCCGCCACACCTTCCGGGCAAAATGGGCATCGATTGTCGGCTATATCTCAAAGAATGAGAAAATTTGTATGTATCGGTGAGTGCTCAGCTCTGTAATCGCTGATTATGTACGAACCAGGACAACGAGTCTAATGGTATCCAATATACCCCGTTGCTCCACTATAGAATTTACTGGACAACCAAAAGCGGAGAAATCTACCCCGATTGTCACCCACTACCTTCTCCTACCATCGGAGCGGGATCCAGAGCAGATTAGTCCAAACGGGTTGCAAATCTGCACTTCCTCGTTTCAGCTGCTAGCCTTGGTACCCCGAAGCTGGATACTGGATAGTCATGATACAGGGCGTATGTTTGAAGATGAGATAGTATTCCGGCCTCAGTGCTTGGGGTAAATGGGCAGCATACAATTCGGTTGGGGCCAAGATTACTCATGGGAAGTTTGTGCACTGCCCTATGTGGCCAAGTATATATTCTCGGCGGTCAAATCATCCTCGTGAATCCCTTCTTCCTCTATTACACCATGCCATCATTGACTCTCGGTGATTTGAGTGCGGAGCTCCTTGCAGAGATATTCGAACTAGTGAGTCTATCAGCCAATAGTTCAGTTCATCAGCCGCTCAGACCGTTGGTACAGATTCATGATTCCTCACGACACACGATCTTTTCGCTCTTGCGAGTTAGCAAGTTCATATCGGAAGCAGCTTCACTGTTCGCATACCGTGAATTAACCTTTGACTTTACCCAAACCCCTCAGCATGAGGATGTTCAACAGTCTTCAAGTGCGGAAGAACCTTACACGCGCACGCTCCAGCAAATTGATTTATTACTGGATCTCCCGCTCGACCACACAATTTGGAAGAGCGTTAGAAAGGTTAACGTTCATTCGACCTTCGTATCATGGCAACCAGGCGCCGAGGAGAGTACTAGCGAGTCGCTATTCACACCCTCCGAGGAAGCCGTCCAAGCCAGATGGCGTTCCTTCATTGAATTTGTATCGGATGTCGTTTGCCTCCGGGAGATAGTCTTCGACTGCACCGAGAGGTTCCCCATTGCTCTTCTCAGGACGATTGAGGCCATCCATCCATCCTGCCACCTTCATGTCAAAAATTGGACTCGTTCTGATCGTGGAGTACGTGCCGGAGACCCTTACGAAGAGGCATTAGGGCTATCAACTTGCTTGAAGAGTATACAAGCACATTTTGTATGTGAAACACCGGGGATTGATTATCGGTTCGAGGCATTCCAGCGAATCTTGGCGTTGTCCCCGAGCTTGCAGGGCATAGCCTATAGCAAGATTGGTGGGGGATTTGCGATGATTACGGACCCAGAGCAGCAAGCCGAAAGGAGGAGGGAGAGCGAACGTTTTCGGGTGGAGAAGCCGGTAAAGAAGACTAGCGTCAGGAGGATCAAGTGGGAAACTCTCAATTCTGCTCTCGTTCAACGATGGGAAACCTTCATTGATCTCCGGAATGTCGAAACGTTGGAATTGGATTCAGTTATCAATGCAGACTGGATGGAATATGCGATGGATCATGGAACCTTCAGGGGGCTGAAGCATCTCGCAATCAAAATAAACTCATACCCACGCTTACAGGATCGGTCTCAATCCAAGTTCAAATCAACATTGGAGAGATTCCTCTCCACCCAGTCACCCCTAGAGTCCCTCTCCATCACTAGATACCACGGCTACATCGACTTTTCCCTCATTCTTCCTCACCATGGAGCCACCTTGCGCTCTCTATCTCTTCACCAAGTAGAGCGCACAACAGGGCCTCGCCCCGTCCTTACTGAAGGAGATTTCAATCTCATTCGCTCCGAAGCCCGTCATCTCGAGGATTTGGAGTTTGACCTCAACCGAACGCGTGTTCCTGGGGAGAACGAAATGCGGGTATACAATATCTTGTCCACCTTCCAGTCACTCCGCAGGATTACGATCCACTACGACGTTGGGTTATACCATGTGCACTCCTCATCTTCGAGAGGTCCTGGGGGTGAAACGAGGACGCCACCCGAAACGACCGACCTAGACGAAGTCTACGCGACAGTTGATAGGCGATTTGCGAGAGAGGTGTGGCGGGCTGTGTGCAATCGGCGACTCGACAAGCTGGTGCTATACGTTGGAGAGCTCGTACGGCCTCCTCCTCCTCTCTGGGTTTATAGGAGGGAGCGTGAAGCCAGAAACAGAGTGTGGGTACGTCGAAATGAGAGAGATGATTTGAGAGATGAATTGACAGCTCTTGAGATTGTTGAGGCCCGGTCAAGGCCCGGTAGCTAGTAGGTAAGGATACGTACATGTATGATAGTCACCGTTTGCTTTGATATGCACATCACTCTCGTATTCTTTAGCCGTTTTGGTGTTTCGACGTTCAAAGCCCCCCAAACTCGAAGTCAAACAGCGAACAACAAAACCTCCAAATCGCGCCCTGTTCATCGCCCCACTCGTTCGAAGCCGAGGATGCCCGTGCTCGTGCATGTCGACGATCATCTTACAAGTGCCTAGTACTCGTTGAAAACACTTGGCTCTCTGGCGATAAGCTGATCTTACCTTTTATACTCGGGGACTTCGTTAAATACTACCACGCCACTCAATAGGATACGCACGCAGCGCTCAACCTTCTTACTAATCCAGATAAGTAGTAAGCTTGGCATGTACGGGCGCGAATCCTTCTTGGCCTAGGTTTGGCAAGCCCGTTGTGACCTGCTTCTTGAAAGGCTATGCTCCCAGTACTATATATACGACTCGGCTAGAGGGCCTGAATCTTCGAGCCCCACACACGACAATGGATCTCATATTCTCTCAAGACCACCCGACAAATGCGACTCTTTCACTTCCGACGGGACAACGAATCTACGAGTTATATACTAAAGCTCGGTTGCTACACAGCGACAGCACAATCATCCGGAAGTTTGATTCAGGGCATTATGCGGGAAGCCCTCCGAGAGACATTGGACAAGTCAAGTTACGGTCATTTGGGGACGACGTGTGTGAATTACTAGGGAGGGATATACGTCCCAGGAGCGAGGATCTTTTTTCGGGGTATGTGTCATTCAGACTGCCTGATGCAATGCATTGATTGACGCTACGGACTTTTTCTTAATAGTAAAAGACACTTCACCTCTTTGATAACGGGGCAGAAATATAGCTGGAAACGCAAAACCTCGAAAGTCCTGGTGAGAAATATTGAAGGTCTATTATCTACCTTGTGTCAAGCTGACCAGGATCTGTCTGAACGTGTAGTTGATTGATAAATTTCAGAATACCATCGCTGTCTACGAGTATAGTCACTCTGGTATTTTCCACGCAAAAGCACCGGCGATGTTGTCGATTACGCCGAACGGGCTACCTTTTATGGACGAGATTGTAGTGACTTTTGTGTATGCTGAGCAGAGGTTTAGAAAGGAGATTGAGGCAGCGGGTGAGGCAGCAGGAGACGCTGCTTCCTCTGCGGCTTAATGATGTATACGGGCTCGAGATTCCTGAATTTCTCATATCGTATTCGTAGTAACTGATTATAGCTTCTGCTCGGGACTCAATCGGGGCTTGTAATGTACTTTATATATAATTCATCAAGATGATAAAACGGCCGTGAATATCAAGATTTGTATCATACTCACGAAACGGTAAGAAAGAGCGACATAGGGGGGGTCGGCGGGTCTCTCACGAAGTGTGCCTGCTTTCAAAAGTAAAAATCTAGTCGTATCCTCCTTTGCAAGAGTCGCGATCACCAGCAGCAACATGTTAATTAGCAATATTCATCATTTATGCTACAGTTTTGAAAGTGCTATTCGTACAATGAAATCAAGAGACCAACAAGGCGATACTGAGGAATCGGTTTACGAGATCGTGATTTTGCGGGGCTCAGCCTCCTTCCCAGCTCTGGGGAAGGTGACAGTAAGCACCCCGTTCTCCAATGAGGCTTTAACTTCTTCTTCCTATTTTCACAGCGTCAGCATTGACGAATCATGAACAATTCACTCAATGAAAAACTCACCTTTACACCTCTTGGAAGCTGCAAAGTCCTCGCAAATTTACCAAAGCGCCTCTCCCGGACAACATAGCCGTTCTCATCGTGATCTGAGGATATTTTCGTCTCCCCGGAGACTGTGAGGCGGCCATCGTGAACGTCAATGTTGACATCTTCCTTTTTGAGTCCGGGTAGCTCAAAGGTGGCGGTCACTGTGTTGGTTTGATCGTCTTCATGGAGGTCCATTCTGGAGTGGGGATAGTAAATATACCTCTTTGGGAAGTTTAAAGGAGCAGAGGTCGAGACTTACCTCGGTTTGACGGACTGCACGACGTTGCGACTCTGAGCATTATCACCATTGGAGCCCAGACGGCGCTGGGTATTCCGAGGGGAGAAAGCTTCGTCGAAGAAGCGGTCAAAGTTGTAAAAGGGTTCGTAATAGTAGGACATAGTATGAGCGCGAGTTTACTGGCGGAGAGTCGATGTTGAGATGGATATTCAGTCGTGAAAGTGTTGAGCATCAAGCGGAGGATTGTGGTAGCTTTTATAACAAGTGGCAGCCCGTGTAGAACATTCATGAATCAGCCAGAATTTGCATCATACTAGAGGCGAGACTTGTAGTGTGCGAAGGTGATGGAAGGTTCGAGAAAGTCGTGGGAAGCACGAGATCTAGGATAAAATGAGAAGGAGTCGCCGCGTTAGGAGGTCAAGAGATCGAGAGCAAGCATCTTAAAGAGCGCAGTCAGCTCAGATCTCTCGGAAAAGACTTTCGCAAAGGCTTCAAAGACAAGTTGGTGGTCGTTGGTCAACCTTGCGCGGGCCGGCTTGACTGTGATTGACCTTCCACGGGCCGGACTCTGTCTTCGAACCGGTGTTGCCGATAAATACAAATTACCTAAGGTTGGTTTCCTTTTCTGGACTCACTGTTCGACGACGAGCAACAACGCGTCCTCGTCGTCTACCACCATGACAGCACAGGTACCGCAAATTATTTGTTTCGAAATCAAGTTTCCGTTTTCTTGACACGATGCTACTCTCCATGGACTAAGCAGGCTACCCTATGTTTTTGACCTGAGAGGCTTTATTGGAATTGGATGCTAGGCGTCCTCATTGTTCACCACGACGACGGCAGAGGTATCGTAACTCGGCTTTGTGAAACCAGAGTTCCTTTTCTCACCGAAAGTATTTTACCTAGCTTCCGTCAGGTCATTACCGCTGAAAGATGCAGAATACCACGCGTTGGAACTGGATGCGCGACAACTAACTGGATGTCCTCATCGTTCATCACGATGACGAGACGAGTACGCCGCCGGATTTCTCGTTGTGTTCTTGCTTTTCTAATTGTCGATTGTACCCAGGACTTGTTAGTCTATGACGCCAATGCCCATTAAAACCTTCGAATGCGAAAGGCCATTGCATAGGAACCCACATTGCTTCAGGAGCGTTTGTAGCCTGGCATCGGAAAGGGCTACATAGAAACCATGGCTCTACCGTACGTGTTTCATCCTCGTGTGCAATATAGCTCTAATGTGGGTGTCATTCGTCGTTCAGGTCAGGCAGGCTCCTGTATATGTCCTACCCAGGTGGAAAATGGCTTCGGGGTAGACGCTTACCAACTCTAGTGGGATGCTAAGGTGGACGAAGGGCGGTATCGTTGATTCAGGTGTGCCATGTTTCTCTGTCTTTCTTTTGCACCTCAGCTCCATCGGCTCAAACTAGACGAATAGGGTGCAGTTATCGTGGTGACGGAGTTTTTGGGGGTTGATTTTCTCTACGAGCCACGAACCACTGTCACCGTTTCGTCGTTTTGATCGTTCATGGTGCCTTCTCATGGAGTGTTCGGCGCGTTATGGCGGACATGTTGGTGGTGTGAGTACTTTTACTATTTCCTCGTTCAACACGCCTTTGTTGAGGGTAACGCTATTTAGGTCAGGACCAAGTTCGAAGGATAAGAGGGGGTTAGCCACCTGGAATGATCAGAAGTTAGAACTGTCTCTGGCCAGCTCGTTTTCGTGGCGTTGGGATGGGTTGTTATGCGTATGTCGCCTTTTTCCCTTCCTCTTCGCATCTCTGAAGCTCATACTTGATTCGACATGAACAAGAGCCCGCTGTCCTGTCTCCGCTTCTTACCAGCCATCTCCCTGTTTGGTGCGTTATGGTCCTTGAGGAGACG
This sequence comes from Marasmius sp. AFHP31, assembly GCA_024721195.1. NCBI lineage: Eukaryota > Fungi > Basidiomycota > Agaricomycetes > Agaricales > Marasmiaceae > Marasmius > Marasmius sp. AFHP31. Next base: position 8,947 of record JANHQD010002652.1, read on the forward strand.
AGTGGGGGTTGTGCGCGCCGTTGTCGGTAGAAGGGGTCTGTCTTCTGGAAGCCCTCCTCCCGCCAACTATTGCCTCCTCGAGAACACCGGAATGTTGGGAGTTTGGAGTAGGATTTCTACCTCACCTTTCGGCCTAGTTTGACCTATGGCGGGTTGCGAGTGGTGGGTAGTCTCTACACTGATCGTTGCTTTTGACTGAGTTTTTGCTAATGGATATGGGTTTGACAGTCCGAGCCTGGTCAGGCCCCTCGTGAACGTAGCTTTGACACTGTTGGCGTCGGTGTCGGTGTCGGTTGTCGATGTACCATCGCCGCCTCCTTGTCATTTCTTCCTCTAAGGGGGAGGGGTGGTGGGGGCTTGGCTTACCTCAGTGCTGTGAGTACTTCTATAATGCTCGCTTGGACGATCGACATTTGTTAATGGATATGGATATGGGGATGACAGCTTGGCAGCGTCGAGGTGTTCATTTTTTCAGGTACCGTGGCGTTTGAATGATGGAGGGGCGGTGATGTGTTCTGGTTGAGGTCTGTGCGTGTCTTTTTGTTGAAGGGATAGGTTGACTTACGACGTCGCTTTGTCTTGTTTTAGGGTACCTAGCCCCTTGGTAGAGGTGTCAATGGTCACTGCCTCCCCGTTCGTTTAGGTCCATGGGAGTAGTCGGGGCGTTATGTTTCTGGAGTAGACCCATGGCTAGGCTGCTGGCGGTAGTGCTCACTGCTGTGAGTACGTTTATACCTCTCGCTCGTACAACCAAGCTTTGCTAATGGATATGGTTTTGAGAGTCTGTGCCCCTCAACGTGAATGTGGCTGGACTAGGGGATCCGTGTCAACAGTCAGTGTGACCATTACTACGTTTCTCGATGCTGTAGTGCTGACTGACAATATAATTAGGGTTCACCGCGGCGTGCGGCGTTGCATGGTGGAGGGCGGTGTGTTGGAGTTCTGCGGTCACATTCGGTCAAGGTCTGTGCGTGTCTTTTGCTGGAGGTATAGGTTTCACTGACGTCGCTTTGTCCTGTTTTGGCCTCCGTTCTCCCACTTTGACGTCGACAGCCTCAGAGAGCGTGGCCGGTGCTGCTTTGCCTCTCGCAGCAGGCGGTTCTGTGAGTTGTAATTAAGGTTTTCCGATGTGTTTCTGATCGCCAGGATGTACTATTTAGCGCTCTCGGGGCTATGACCGTGCTCCTTTGATTTACGGATTCTGTTTCGGGCGGTTGCTGTATTTTGGTACGCTGGCGCTTTTCGTTCGATGCATTACTGTTCTTTCTGACTCGTTTCTTGTGTAGGTCTAGCTGTGAAGGAAGGCAAGCGCTCAAATATGCTGTAAGCTTCCGCTGTTCCTGTGTGAAGCTTGCGGATCTGACTGTTCGACCCGTTTTTAGGTGGGGTGTACGAAAGTCCTTTATGTTATGAATACCGCCGACCTTTCCATCTTTGATTTGCTGGACCTACAGTACATGTTGTGCATGGTGTGGATCTTCGGTTCATGTCTTCCACCGAACACGCAGGGCGCATGCTCTATGTCTATTTTTTCTCGCGCGTAGGGTTCTTTTGCGTGTTATCCCGCATGCTCCCGGGTGCCCTCGATCATGCGCAGCAGGGGGGGTAAGCTAGAAGGCGCTTCGGGATGACTCACACCAGGTCATCAATATCAATGGATCAGGGTTCACCAGCGGTTGTTGTTGACAATGATGGGGGGGTGGGCTCTGGGCGTGGTGAGGTCGTTATTTCTCTGTGAATCGTACGAGAAGACCAAGACTTGAGAGGATTATTGCTGCGGAAGGTGGCTCTATCCTGAAACGCCGATCGTTGGCGTTACCGCTGAGCATTTGAAAATTCAAGTTGGGGGGAAAGCGAAGGAGGAGATAGGTCTTTTCGGACCGTTGTGTAGCTATGGCCAGGGTTTCCATAGCTAGCCAGTTGCGGGGTAGATAGAATAGAAACACTTTGGAATACTCTGTTGAATGGAAACACACGGCGGGCTCGGCTCACCGCCTCCACCGTTCACCCTAAAAAGGAAGGAGTCGAAGGCGATCCAAGTATCCCACGACTGCACATGACAGTATGTGGCAGTGTGAAATTGAATCGGCGATTGAAATTTGGGCACGCTTACGTGCTGTCAGCGTCCCTTCCTCTGTGACCAAACAGCGACCAAGCTTATAACTGGTTTTACCCTTCCCCTCTCTCTCTCTCTTCCAACCGCTCCCCCCAACGTTTTTTTCTTTCCTCTCTTCTTCATCTTCTTCTCTCTCTCTTACGCCGAAATGTCAGAAATCAGGAGAAAGTTGGTTATCGTTGGTGATGGTGCTTGCGGAAAGGTTCGTGCTTTTTGGAGCCCTTTTTTGAGGTTGTATGAGCTGACTGTCGTCCTTTTTGACCCGTTCTCTTTCTCTTGCTGGCTGCTCTTGACATTTACTGGATGCTCTTCGTCGTCGTCGTGTCGCTGGTGGTCGTCTTTTGTGTGCCGCTCGTCGTCTTGGTGTTGGGGTCTTGGGTGGTTGGAATATAGACCTGTCTGTTGATTGTCTTCTCGAAAGGAACGTTCCCTGAGGTATGTCGTCTCCTTTCATCTTTCCACTCCCCCAATTCTCCGAGTAGCTCCGTGTCGCTGTTAGCGTGTTGGGCTAACAGCTTTATCTGCTGATGTCGTCACCCTAATCAATGAATTCAATTTGCTAATCTAATTTACTTAGGTCTACGTCCCGACCGTCTTTGAGAACTACGTGGCCGATGTCGAGGTTGATGGCAAGCACGTTGAGCTGGCATTATGGGATACGGCTGGTCAAGAAGATTACGATCGTCTCAGGCCGCTGTCATATCCCGACTCGCACGTTATCCTCATCTGTTTCGCTGTCGACAGTCCGGATTCTTTGGACAACGTCCAGGAGAAGGTGTGTTTTGTGTTTGTCGTTTCGAGCTGTGGCATTTCTTACTGACGATGTGTACAACCTTTTACCCTCATGTAGTGGATTTCCGAGGTCATGCATTTCTGTGCTGGTCTCCCCATCATTCTTGTTGGTTGCAAAAAGGATTTGAGGCGCGACCAGAGGGTCATTGAGGAGCTCAGGAAGACGAGTCAGAGACCTGTGACACCCGAGGAGGTGAGCCCACGTTGCTTTTGTTTTGAATTTCATTTCATACCCGCGGTTCGGTCTCTACTGCCGTGTTGCCCGTTGCTCTTTTGGTTATTCGTCGTTGTCGTCGTGCGGTGCTAACCTGTTCTATTTGTTACTAGGGTATGGCTGTCGCCCAGAAGATTGGTGCCAAACACTACCTCGAATGCTCTGCCAAGACTGGCGAGGGTGTCCGAGAAGTCTTCCAATACGCTACACGGGCGGCTCTGCTCACCCGCGCGGGCAAGAGCGGCAAGAAGTCCAAGGGATGCGCTATCCTCTAAGGAGGAGAACGAGATGACCACATACATACATTAGAGGAGCGGCTGATGGAGAAGAAAGAACGGGTAGAAGAGAGAGAGCATTGGGTTCGACTTTAGTGTACTGGAGGAAGCCTTTATATCAGGATTCGCATTTTCTTCTACCTCTTTTACTTCTCTTCTCCTTGCCCCCCAAGCCCCTCCGCTTGTCATCTCTCTCTCATCTCTTCATTACTCGCTCTCTTCTTCCGTCTTTACCTCTCTCATCTTGTCGCCCCTTTTATGATGGATTGTATAATGATGTTTATATTTTGACGATTTGCGCTAATGATGGCTCTCTTATCCCCTCTGCCCTCGTTTGTTAGCTGTCGTCGTCGTCGTCCGCCCTGCCCCCGTCATGGAGTCTTTCATACCACACGCAATTTGTCGCCGTCTCGCTTCTCGCTGTCACATATTCCGTTCTTCTCTTTCTTTTTCTCTTGTTTCTCTAGCAATATATATTCTATCCTCTCGCATTGAGTGCACCCTAAGAGCGCGCGCTGCTCGTCGTCGTCGTGTATGACGATTGCATTGCATAACACGTTGTACAGGCTACAGCGGGTAATAATAGCCTGTCAAAAAAAAAGTCGTACGATATTGTGTTTTGGGGGTGTGGGGTGTGGTGCTGTGGCGGCGTAGTCCGTAATTATAGAATACAGAGGCGGTAAGTAGGATGGAGGCAAGGAACGGATCTCGGAAGGTGGAGGTTTGAAACGTCTAGGGCTCCAAAAAGTGAACGATAATTCGGTAGACTCGGAATCTATCATGGAGTATAGCAAGAAGGGATTCCGAGGTTGGTGATCGTCATGGAGTAGTTGGAAGGAGGGAAGGAAGGAAGTATGAGCATGAGCTAGTTCGAGCGTGCAGTATAGACCTTCGAAGGCGTTTTCGTGATCGCCGTGGTTCGTGTATGGGGGAGTCCTACGACCGGTCATATAGAACCCGTCTTGGGATTTAGTTTGGCCCTGGGATGGTAGGATGAAATGTGGGCTCGTAGACAGTCCTGGAAGGGTTCGGTTAGTACCTGAGCAACGATTCGCAGGGCGATGAATCTCATGTACCTTTGAGTATTCCGCAATCCCGTCCATTCCAGCTGACCCAGTAGCTTTCGATTTTACAAACCCATAGTAGATCTCTGTCATGCGACATATGGGCTATAAAAACGGATTCGAGTGAAGGGATGTCGAGGAGAGGCAGGGACGCGGGTTTTCGGAGCCACTATTCGGTGAGGGTGCCCTCCTCAAGTACGAGAGGAAGCGTTGATGTTGGAGAGGGACGGGAAAGAGGTAGATGAGGGAGATGGCCTTGCACTAGCTCTCTCCCGGGATGGATGTCGCGTGAACGAAAGGACGACAAAAAAGACAGTGGTGGCAGGTAACAGAACCCGTTGTACCATCATGCATCATGGGGAGAAACTGACCATACGATCAACCCATGGAATCGTTCTCGAGGCCACGGCGAGAACGGTAGTGGTCGGTAACCCTCACCACCGGGTTAGTGTGAGCAGGAGTGAACACCAATTTTGCTAAGCTAGAGGAAAATGCTCCTCTTGGGAAGCTGTCGGGCCTCCGCCAGCGTGGTTCAAGGGCTTCCCGAGTACGAGCGGGAGACGTCTTGGTATTCTCGATACCATGGTTTCCTACTATTCCGACCGGGAGAACTAGAAGGGGGAGAGCGCTGATTCAGTAACAGCTGGAACAGGAGTATGATTAACCGTGTACCGAAGGAACGATAGCGACAACGATATCATCTTCTCTCGCACGGCAGCCTCCCTGCAACAGAGGGCGTGATGAAAGAGGGAGGTCAAAGGTGGACGATGGTCATACTAGAAAGTGAACGAGGGACCTAGTCGAGGCAATCTGTTGATTCAACGAGAGATATGTGTATACCTCGACTGAGCTGGAGAGCACACGCCAGGAAGAGCCCAAAATACGCCATCCTCCGCCATTCAACGTCGTTGTGCCCACTAAGTACACGGTAAGAAAGAGTCAGCACTTCGTCATCGAGCGGCAGAGTCGTGACCGTACTAACCGTCGACACCAGCAACAGCAATCCTCCTCACAGCGGCACGTAGAGCACGATGAGAACTCCAGGATTCTAAGAGCCTGATGCCGCAAGCACCAAAGTACAAGGTTACGGAGAGATAGTCCTGAGGCACTATGGCGATACAGCCAAACGGCTGGAGAAGGCAGCGGCCACTAGTTAATCCAAAGGTTTTCGGTGCAGTAAGGGATTGAAGGTAACCTATTGGCGCGTTCTGAGAATGCAAAGAAAGAAGACAGGAAGAGTTACACACTTTGGACTGGTTCGTAATCCGGTCATCCTCAACGGCAGCGACCTGGTTGGCGTATATATCCGTATTGACGCTCATGCTCCCAGAATAACTAGATCTGTCTGGCTCCTTGTAGATCCCTCATGTTGTAAAACATGGACCAAAGTAGTCATTGAATTCCTCTCTTCTGGTTTGCTTCTGCCTAGACGGACAGAGCCCCGGCCTAAAACCCATATGGGGTTCACATCCCGAAGAACGATGGGATTCACCTCCTGGATTGAGTTGATTTCCAAAGTCATAGTCTTCATCTGACAGCCGCCTTCAACGTTGGAGCAACGATGAGAGCGCTCCTGCAGCCAGAGTTCCAGTGCCACGCTTTCTGAAATTTCGGACTATGATCATCGGCGTGATGAAGACACGCATCCTCCTTGAAGAGATAGGGATTGAATCGAAGAAGGCTCAGCGAAAGATCGAATCATAATACCTATCTACCTGTCTTGTCGTGGACCATGATCAACGATGAGGAGTCGTCGCGCATTCAATTTCAACATGATTTTCTCTACGGGCTCTTACGGCCTAACAGAGACAGTTTTCCTAGAAACAGAGATAGAAGCAATTACCGATGAGAAAGGAAGACCATGATGAAAAATCGAGCTCCTTACCTGCCCTTACCTGTCGTCGTCCTGGTCGTCGTGGTCGACGATGAGGACGCGCTGCTGCCATCCCAGGTAAGGAAGCCAACCTTATGTAATCATCTCACGAAATTCGGATTTGTCCGGCCCGCGGAAGGCTTACCGTCACTACACAACCACAACACCACCTGTCGAGCTCGTTTTTGGCCCATATTCTTGACGTGAGGACTACGCTGCTACCTGGGGTACCTGCTTTGAAGTAGCCTTTATACTCTCATACCAAGGAGTATGAAGTCTTTTCGCTTATTGTCCATCAGGCGTGTATCAAGTCGCCCGGCCGTTCAACACTATATTTCCGCGTCTGGCATAGTTTGCTATCTGCCTTGCTTATTTGGGCCCGAAGTTGGATATTCCTCGCCCCTCCGCGGACGGGTTCTGTACTGCCATTGTCAGTAGCGTTTTATCATATGAAAAAATTTTAGGCCCCTTTCCTTTTTACCATTTTTTTCTTCCCCCTTCGCCCGCATGGCATTCTTTGAAAATCCGTCCGACTTTCAGGTGGATGGTGGATCATTCAATGCCATACGGGGCGACCTCCTCCGCAACTATCATTTTCATCATGACACAAATTACGGTGATGTGCAATACCACTATCATCGCTATGAAGCCGAGCGAAGGCAAACTCAGAGGGCTCAAGAGGTGTGTGGAGCCAGCCTTGATCTCATTTGCTACGAGATTTAGCAAAAGCATCATAAATCTGAATGCCTTCCATTCTTCTCGTTTGACTTTGGCTCAGAACTCCTTTTTGCAACATCTACTAACGCTCGTTCTTCATATAGTACCCTCACGATCTGGAATCAAACCCCTCAAGTACGATGTCTATACCTTCACCTGCGCCCGCTCTTCCAGTACATCCTCCATCGAGACCCTTTAGCACATCCTCCACAAGTGCCAATTTCCACAGCACCACCACACGGCAGAATTACCCCGCTCTATATGTTGCCGCACCCGTACGCCCCGACGAACCTTTGCTCGTTCCCCAAGGCGGCTTCGTCGCTATCTTTCCGTCTGACTCCGATGTACAACCTCAACAGCTCTTCCGTACACTAGCTTCTTCGCCGCCTCCCTCGTTTCGTCACCATTTGCACCAAAGTTGGACGCTAGAGCATCGGCGCCAACAGCAACAACAGGCGCGACCCAAGTCGATCCTCTCGAAGATTCAAAACTTCTTTTCTTCGTGTCCATTGCGACGTGGGCAGAGTCCGTTGGGTGTTGTGTCTGTGCGTTCGCCGCCCTTGGGGGAGAGAACGAGGCCAAAGCCAAAGAGATCCAAGCTAACCAAAAGTCGGGATGGGAAGAGTCAGTCGAGTAGGCGTAGGGATCGGGTAAGGGGGGAGAGGAGGGATGGTGCTGATGTCAACACGAGCCCGTGGTAGAAGTCTTCCTTGTGTTATCTCACGCTTTTCATTCCTTCTTCATTCCCTGCTGGCATGTTTTCGTTCTTTTCTTTTGCGTTCTTTGCCACCATTTTGCTCTCCGCTCTCGTTTCTGATTTAGCCGTCTCCACACCTACTTTAGCACGCCTGATTCTATACTTGATTGCGACTCTGTCATTTCTTGACTATGCTACTACCTACCTACGTAGATGACTCTGATCGACTGTGTCGATTCATGACTGGTTTCCACTCGCTACTGTACTCGTTGCACTTACGCATTCACTACGTACCTAGATGACCTCGAACGACTTCTCTTGTATCATGACTAGTGTATTCTTATACTCTGCAGACTTGCCGCTTGTATTACTTACCTCTATCATCTTCCTAATTCTAACTTGTAGATAATTGATTGCTCGTAGATAGATTAGTCGTAGGATAGATTACTTGTAGAGTATAGATTACTCTTAGAGGACAGATTCGGTTTTGGATTTCTGTACGGTAATTGCTGAGTTTTTTACCGCATATCAAAAGTTGGCCTTCAAGTTGACCCTAGCTCCTTGATAATTAAGATACATATGTTAAGACTCCCCGAGTTCAGTCTATACCTCTCTTCTATGTCCGCGGGTTGATCGCAAACCTGCAGAGCTTTCAAGATCGGGTTTTGCACCTATCAAATCCGGACAGCCAAACCCTCAAACTGTTAATACCCAACTCGAAGGTACATACCCATTCGTATTAGTCCCGTTCAATCGTGTCTGACTGCGACTGCGTAATAGGCCTTCGAAGAGGGCATGTCCGTGTTCTTTTCTCGCTCCCAGAATGCTACGGTGTGCCGACATCGTCTCCCCTCGCCTATGTTAAATGGCTTATGCCCTTTGGCTGACCCGACCCAATAACCGGCACCTTCAAACTCTCTTGGTCGACTCATATGGGCCACATCTCTGCTGAAATCATACCAGCTAACTGTCTTGTCCGAGCTTTCCATCTATGGCCCAAATTTGGCCGAGTACGAGATCCATCTTGAACATGCGATAATGTTCTCGACCGTTGTTCATCCTTCTATTTCAATCCCTCTATTGATTTGCACCTTTTCCCTGCTCTAGAAACCAAATACATAGGATGTATTGTATGAAGTACTATGTATATAATGTTGCTGTGTCGTTTTCCAATCCCACCTTCACCAGTGTCATGAAGTGCCGCTTTTCCCCCTATCTTTTCCTTTCTTAGCGCCCATTCCCCTTTCGGTGCCTGATTGTCACTTTGACGCCCATTTGTTACTTTGACACCTACCAGATACCCGGTTCCCCTCCTCCGATCATTCCCATCATTTCCTTTCCCATCCTTGTTCTTTCACATCGTCTTCACAACCTATCCCATCCATTGTTTCCTTTGTTCTCTTTGTTCTTTTATATACAACAGTTACTCGTTCCAGACTCGTTCTTATTCTATATCTGGACTACTATTGTTCTTTCCTTGTTCCCTATTATCTTTCTTTATTCTCGCGCGACTCATATTCCAGTATATAAGCTAGGCAGTTTACACCTGGTCCCTCATCTTGACCTCTTGTCATTGGGACCAGGTGAGTAGTTAACTTCGCTTCTCTTTATCTTCAATATATCTAACTTGTCATTGGGACCAGTTATCTACCTGCTCTTGATCTCTGCTTGCTGTCTCTGTCGTCTCTGTCGTCGTCTCTGCTAGCCGACTTCTGCCGCCGTTGCTTCTATAGTCCTAGTGTCTAGTGCTTTAGGACATTAGGTCAAGATCCTTATTGCACTGACAGCCTAACCACTGGGAAGGCTGTCCTTGCAAGATCATCACGGCTTCCAAACCCTGTTCAAATCTCGTTCACGCAGTTGATCCCGCAGACCAACATCACTGGCACCGCAACCCTGAAACCCGCAACTGGAGAACTTGTGAACTCCAAACCTGCCCACACGCCGACCCTTTAAACTCGATCCCGCAAGCTCGACAGTTCCCTGACGGATCAGAACTAGTACCATTACCGTTCCCCAGTCCTATCCCTGCTCCTGAACCTGAAACCAATCTAGCAGCCTCTGCTGCCTTACCGTTTGCTGCACCACCCACTCCCGTAGGTTCTGGACCAGCCACTCCATGACCTCTCTCTGTTCTCTTGCACCGATCTCCATCTCCAACTGACACCACCGATTCCCATACCACTACTTCCACTATCTCCAGCATGTCTATTCAATCCACCGCCAACGCCACCCTCGAAACCCTCCTTAACCGTCTCGTTGATCAACAACAGTCCCAGCAGGCTCAGCTAAATGCCATCAAGGACACTTTCAAAGCCAATAAAGATGAAGGAGCTGTCATTGCGAAGCCCGCCGTCTTCAAGGGCGATGCAGACGATGTTGCTAGGTTCCTACCTATGTTCAGGAACTGGGCCTCGGAACAGAATGCATTGAGGATGAAGGAGGGGGCAGGTGTCACTGCTGAAGATGTTGGGAAACTGGACAACAGGAAAACTATCCAGTCCACGTTATCCTTCTGCAAAGGCGGAAAAGCTGGTCGCTGGGCGGCCAACTATCTAAGGCAAGCCAACGCGTCCATGACCGATGCAACTGTTCAATTCCCTTTCGAAGGGAAATGGGAGCTCTTCGAAAAGCAGTTCAAGGTCCAGTTTGGTGCCGCTAATGAGAAAGTGGACGCTATCCAGGAGTTGAAACATATGAAGCAGGGTAACAAGGCGGTCACCGTCTATAGCCAGGACTTCCGGGATGCAGGGGCCAAGACAGGCCTCTCCGATGCAGATCTCATGATCCGCTTCTGAAATGGACTCAACCCGGAGGTAAAGAAACTCCTTGTAACGATGGACCTAGCCCAGGGAGACCCAAAGAACCTGGACGATTTGGAGGATCGTTCATGCAGAGCTGAAAGGGCCCTAAAAGCAGAAGGGTTCAGCACTCGAAAACGCACCGAGACCCACACCACTACCATCAGCGCCACTGTCCCCACTCATGCCACCCAGACCAACCCTGTTGGGGGTAACAGCAAGACCTGCGAGGACTTCATGAGGGCAATGCGTAACCGTTGCTATGGTTGTGGTGTGACGGACCATACCAAGCCCCAGGGGAATCATGGTCAAGAGCAGTGCCATCACTGCAAACGCTTCGGACATCGCACGTCCGTATGCCAGGACAAGTTCCTTGGGTGCATGCCAGGCTTAGGTCTGAGGCCCGCCAGGGTTGCTAGGATCAACTCGGCAGTCCCCTTCACCCTGTTCCCAGGGGAGACAGTCAATATTGGCGCCTCTCCACCTGCTCCTACCGCCACCATTGCTTCCACCACCCCGTCCACCCAAGTCTCTGCCTCCTATACCCCCAGCTCCGACGCTGTAGCCCATATCGCCGCCCTCCAAGACTCGCTCAATCAGCAGAATGCAATGATCCAGCAGCTTATGGGTCAAAAGGATTTTTAAAGTGGGTGTCCGCCTTTGCTGCTGCGAAGACACCCACACTGGTTCCTTTCTATGCAACTTCCTCGTATGATTCTATTCACTCCTGTACCATATCTACTACTCGCAAAATAAACCCTCTCTCTCACCATTTCCGCATACGAGTGAAATTAAAAGGAAGACAGCATCAGATGGAAACCGCGGCCATGATTGACAGTGGGGCAACTGCCCTGTTTCTTGGAAAATCCTTTGTCTTGACTCATCGAATCCGCACTTCCCCCCTACGACACCCTATTCGTGTTCATAACATCGACGGAACCCTCAATCAGGCCGGAAGTATCACGCACTTTGCTCGACTTGGACTTATTGTGGACGGCACAGAGACCTGGACAGACTTTTTGGTTACGGAACTGGGAGGAGAGAACGTTATTCTTGGGCTTCCTTGGTTACGGGAGACAAACCCACAGGTGGACTGGGAGAAGGGACAAGTTTCGGTGCCCAAGCCTAAGGTAACGATTGAGGAGGTGGAGGATGAAGACTGGTGGGCAGGCACGGGTAACCCACCTCTTTCTGATTCCATTATCGAATCCATCCACGCATCCGTCATTGAAGAACCTCCTGCAGATCCTGAAGCTAGTCTGCCCCTCTACCACATCCGGGCAAATCACATGACCTGCAGGGCTCTGGTAAAGAAGGGTATCCTGGAAGACTGTCACGATGACCTTTGGATAGCAGCCGGATACACCTACTCCCAACAAATCGCGGAGGAGGCCAGTAGAAGTAAGCCGAAACAGATGTTTGAAGAGATGGTTCCACCAGAGTATCAGGAGTCTAGAAAAGTACTCTCAGAAGAGGAGTCTGAACGCCTACCAGCTCATAAGCCCTGGGACCACGCCATCGAACTTATACTGGGGGCCCCACAGACGATGAAAACCAAGGTTTACCCACTCTCGATCAACGAACAAGAGGAACTCGACAAGTTCCTAGAAGATAACCAGCGCAAAGGCTACATCCGTCCCTCCAAATCCCCTCTAGCTTCACCGGTCTTCTTCGTCAAAAAGAAAGATGGCAAACTTCGCTTCGTCCAGGATTATCGAAAGCTCAACGAGTATACAATCAAGAACCGCTACCCTCTACCTCTCGTTACCGACATAGTCAATTGTCTACAAGGAGCCAAGTACTTCACCAAGTTCGATGTTCGTTGGGGCTACAACAACGTGCGGATTAAGGAGGGGGATGAATGGAAGGCCGCTTTTGCGACGAATCGAGGGTTGTTCGAACCCAAGGTTATGTTCTTTGGTCTCATGAATTTGCCCGCCACATTCCAATCACTCATGAATTCCATCTTTGCCGGCCTGATTGCCCTAGGGAAAGTTGCAGTATACCTGGACAACATCCTCATCTTCACCAGTACCTTGGAGGAGCGCCGAGTTCTAGTCAAGGAGGTTCTTGCTCGACTTCAGAAACACGACTTATACCTGCGACCCGAAAAATCCCAGTTCGAACAGACAGAGATTGAGTACCTTGGACTCATCATTAGCGAGGGACAGGTACGAATGGACGGAGACAAGGTTAAGGCAGTTCGAGACTGGCCTACACCCCGCAACCTCAGGGACGTTCAAGGATTTCTGGGCTTTGCAAACTTTTACCGACGGTTCATTCGGGACTTTGCCAAGATTGCACGACCCCTCAACGACCTGACCCGGAAACATATCAGCTTCAACTGGGGTACCCAACAACAAGACGCCTTTGACCAACTTCGCACCGCTTTCACCTCCGCACCTGTCCTCACCCTCTGGCACCCAGAATGACCCACACGGATAGAAGTGGATGCCTCTGGTTATGCAACTCGAGGGGTCCTCTTACAGAAACTCGAAGACGGACTCTGGCATCCCATCGCCTTCTGTTCAGCCTCTATGCAGCCGGCCAAGAGAAACTATGAGATCTACGACAGGGAGATGCTCGCTATCATAGATGCGTTAAAAGATTGGCGGTATTTCCTTGAAGGTCTCCCCTCTCCGTTTGAAATTCTCACCGATCACTCCAACTTAGAGTTTTGGAGGACTGCTCAGAATCTTAGCCGACGACAGGCCTGATGGGCTCTATACCTGTCCTGCTTTCACTTCCTTCTAGGCCACCGACCAGGCAAAGCTAACACTCTCGCCGACCCTCTCTCCCGAATGGGTGCTCATCAAGTCCCAGATAGCGATGATAACCAACAGCAAACACTTCTCGGGCCCGAGGTATTCATGAGGATTGCAGCTACAGGCCTGGTAAGCCCCCTGGAGGAGCAGATCAGACAGGTGTCAGAACGGGAAGCAGAGGTGCTGAAAGGACTACGAGATCTGAAGGCACAGGGCCCTTCCCGTCTGGTCAACGGGCTGCTGGAATGGGAGGAAGACAACGGGCTGGTGTATCACCGAGGTCGAGTTTATGTTCCCCCAGGCAATGAGCTGCGCAAAGAAGTAGTGCGCCAGTGTCATGACAGCCCCACAGCAGGACATCCCGGACTCCATGGAACGTTGGACCTGGTTGACACCCACTTCTGGTGGCCCACCATGCGGTCATTTGTAGAGAAGTATGTGGAAGGATGCGACACCTGTGCTCGGAAGAAGCTTCACCGTTACCCCCGCTCAGTAATTCAGCCCCTCAACGTGCCGCAGGGACCCTGGGAAGAAGTGGGAGTCGACCTCATCACCCAACTACCAACCTCTCACGGACACGACGCCGTCCTCATTTGTACCGACTTCTTCACCAAGCAAGTTCATGCCATCCCCTGCACGAGCAACATCAATGCTGAGGGAGTGGCTGACATCTATTACCGGGAGATCTTCTGCCTGCATGGGCTACCAATGTGTTTCATCTCAGATTGAGGGCCACAGTTCAACGCCAAACTAATGAGGGCGCTTCTGAAGAGACTCGGGATCAAGGGCAGCTTCACTTCGGGATACCATCCCCAGGCGAACGGTCAGACTGAAAGAGCGAACCAGGAGGTCAAAAAATACTTACAACTGTACACAAACTACCAGCAGGATGACTGGTCGGAACACCTACCCCTTGCGGAGTTCGTTTTAAACTCCTGTACCCACTCTGCTCATCGCCTCTCTCCATTCGAGCTCCTCTATGGCTACCTTCCCCTCTTTAACATCCCTGTAGGAAGGAGGTTGGGCATCCCTGAAGTCGAAAATCGCATTGATATTCTGAGGGAGGTGAGGCGAGACGCAGGCGCTGCACTGCACATGACCAAACAGCATATGAAGGAGGGCTTCGAACGGGGGAAGAGGAAAGCCCATCAATTCATTGTAGGAGACTTTGTTTGGCTAGACAGGTCAGACTTCAGGTTGAAGCGGTTGAGTGAGAAGCTGGGAGACCAGAGTCTGGGGCCGTTTGAGATCTTGGAGAAGGTTGGGGACCTGGACTACCGGCTGGACCTACCAGAAGAGCTAGAGCGGCATCACCCCATTTTTCATGTCGACAAACTCTACCCTTTCAAAGGTAATCTAGTAAATGGGCTGCTGCCAGAGCCGCCAGGACCTATCGAGTTAGAGAACGAGGATGAACCCGAGTATGAGGTGGAGGATGTGGTGGACAGCCAGTACCGGTGGAGACGACTGGAGTATCAGGTAAAGTGGAAGGGTTATTCGGAGTCAGAGAACACCTGGGAACCCGCACAGAACCTGAAGAACGCCCCTCGGATAGTGAAACGATTCCACAAGAAGTTCCCCGCTGCAGCAGGGCCAGCTTATCGAGAAGGGGCCTAGTCATCGAGGACGATGAATCCTAGAAGGGGGGTAATGTCATGAAGTGCCGCTTTTCCCCCTATCTTTTCCTTTCTTAGCGCCCATTCCCCTTTCGGTGCCTGATTGTCACTTTGACGCCCATTTGTTACTTTGACGCCTACCAGGTACCCGGTTCCCCTCCTCCGATCATTCCCATCATTTCCTTTCCCATCCTTGTTCTTTCACATCGTCTTCACAACCTATCCCATCCATTGTTTCCTTTGTTCTCTTTGTTCTTTTATATACAACAGTTACTCGTTCCAGACT
>JANHQD010002654.1:0-20704 GCA_024721195.1 Marasmius sp. AFHP31
GTGTGATTCGAGTGTGACAGTCCAGGAACCAAATGACATTGCATCGAATCCACGGGGTAAGTACCTAGGCGTGTGGGGGTATATTGAAACTGTCGACAAACCAAAATCTGGAGGGAGAGGGGGGCTGGAGCGAGCTTGGTGAGTGTTGAGGAATGAAAACAGACTGAAAATGCACTCACGAGGTGATGTCAAAATGATGGCCATCAAGCGCATATCAGGCGTGACATTTCGTGACGCCAAGAAATTCCTTATCTCGCGCCCTGCTCGGTCACTGCCCGACACAACGAAGGGAGAGGCTAAAAATCCCAGAAAATCAGGTTAAGCTTTTTTTTCTATGTACGATACATCTGTCAAGTTGATTTTGTGAAAGGTATCACACAGAAGCCACGGGAGAGAAAATCCAAGATCTTGACCTATCCCGCGCTAGAATAGTACCAACTCTTCCAAAGTCGTGATGCTGTCGACTAACAATTGGCTCCACGGTTATGCCAGTCTGCGCCCGGAGGCTAGTGGCACGTGGACAAGGTTGAAGATCCGGCGTTGTTGTTGACGTGAAGTACTTAATAACCGGTGATTTGAGATCCCCTAATGTCGGTTAGCTCCAGCAATCATCACGCCAGCGTCACGTCGGTGTTGACGTGACACGCTGAGAAATTATGGATAGGCAGATATGATGTGTGGTACAGACAAGAACTCTTACCTGGTCGAAGTCACAAAGGAAGGCGCTGGAAGACGCCGGAGGCTCATCGAAAGCCAATCCAAATTTAGTTTTAAAATGATCCAAGAACGCAGCCATGGGGAACGGAATTTTTTCCCTGAATGAAAGAAACGAGTTGAGCACGATGCCGAAAAACCATGAGAGACCCTGTATCACCCCCATCGTTGGTTTGGCAACTATGATGGCGTACGCAGGCCTGAAGGCTCTGAGGAGAAGCTCAATGTCTTCAAAGGACGGCATACGGCTCTTGTTTTCTTGGGCTGCTCAAACCAGATGTGAGGCCTACCGCATGTACTCGCTCCTGTCTTTCCCGTAGGAGCGTTTCCAGAAACAGTGTACCGTCGATCAAATTTGCTCGAGGGAGCCCAAGGATAATATAGCACCCTGGTATCGTAGGTGTCGAACCCAACGAAGACCTACTTTGGAAGACGAACAGTAGTGGCCAGATCGATACGAAATCTTCGCTATCGTGGTGAGCGTGAGCGTGAATACACGGGAACGTTCGGCACTTATGACGACCGGTACCCTCCAGGTTATAATTCTTCCAACGACTGTCGTTTCTACTTCAACGGTCTCAGAGATAGGATTTTGATTTTCCCTCTTGACGTTCATGTGCACATTCAGCAGCCAGTGGAGTTTGTGAAAACAGACAAAGCCCTCCTATCTTCTGCTCGGGACGGGAGGCGTCAGAACGTGTACAGCTCCAACACGGTCTTGATAAGCCGTTTTCCTGAGGTAGCGCTTCAAGTCGCCAGTCTTCACGAGGATAACCCCCAATAGTCCCGTTTTGCCTAGAGATTTTGATGTTTTCTATCTTGGCGTTCAGCAGCAGTGAATACGGATAGAGACTCCAGTCTTCCGAGTTACAAAGGGCGCCCCGCGCTGGGGACGGAACAGAATCGTAGCGTTGGCCTTGAATCAGCTTCACGGTCTTGGTATGCCGTCTCCTTTGAAGCAGCGCGTGGACCACTGGAATATCGTTGTGAGTCAATCGATATCGACTGCGTCCAAATCCTCGTCGTTTGATTCATCGATCTTGAGGCGGTCAGACGCACGTCAGTGAGTGCTATGAATGTCGTTGTGGTGGTTATGTGGAGAGAAGTTGTGAGTGAGAAAAGAGACTCAACGTGGGGCAAGATCCGTGTCGGAGTGACGGATCGGTCCAGTGATTGGAGATGTCCATGTATCGCAGCTTGAACCTCGAACTTCTTACTAAACGACCTCTAGAGTCTAACGTCTACATTCTATCCGGCAACTGATTCCACACATTCTCTGGATCCGCTCTTTCTTCCTCTACACTCTGCAACTTCTTAATCACCCTCGCCGGACACCCAACCGCAACAGAATACTCTGGGATATCTTTCGTCACTACGCTGCCCGCACCTATTGTACATCCTTTTCCGATTGTCACGCCAGGCATCACTTGGACGTTGGAGCCGATCCAGACGTCGTCCCCGATAACGATAGGCAACCCATACTCGACGAATTTGATACGAGAGAGGACGGAGGTTGAGTGTGTAGCGGTGAGGAGGGAGACGTTGGGTGCCATCTGAACACGATCGCCGATGATAACGAGGGATACGTCGAGGATTGTGAGGCTAATGACGTTAGCTTCGAGATCATAGTACAACAACGCATACTAGCTGCTACGCACCCAAAATTTGCGAAACAATTCTTCCCAAGGATGACATTGAACCCATAATCTGGCTTGAACGGTGGTTCTATGAACGTTCCTTCGCCAACTTTGCCAAGCATGCCTCTCAACAGCTTCAGCTGGTTCTCACCGAACTTGTCGGCATCAGGTTCTGAGCGAGGATCGAGGGTGTTGAACTCGTAGGCGAGGCCACGAGATCTATGGCGAGCCTGGAGGAGAGATGGATGGAGGGGATTGTACCTGTGCGAGTGGGTAAACTGTAAACGTGGAAGCTTGGGGAAAGGAGCAAGTGCACGGACGTACATCATTCCAGAGACCATCTTTTCATATTCATCACTCCATGGTACGTCCTTCAGTTCGCGAGCGATCTCGAGGATTTTGGTGTCTTTTTCTGATTTTGCCATGGTGGTGGTGGTCCTGGTGAGAGAGATAGTATTACGCTGGGCTCTCTTTACATATTGTTCCGGGGGGAATTGGATATGAATTCTGACGCTGCCTCGTTGCGCTTGAAAAGGGGTTGAGATTACGCGAGGATACGCCGAATACCTCCGGACAAACCTCGGGTGGTTCCCTCGAACGGCGAAGCCATGGTACAATATTGTACAATTGTCTTCAAGGGCACATGGTGTAGTTGGTTATCACATCCGCTTAGCACTCTGATACACTGTGTTTATGCGGGGGGTGCTGGGTTCAATTCCCAGTGTGTCCAAACGAAAGACTTCGTTTTTGCGATCCGAAGTCGCTTACACTCCTTAGCGCCCGTGCCGGACATCTCACCGAAACCACCACTATTCCAGCCAGCCTCTCACCCCCATCTTCAGTAAGACTCAATCATTTTACATCAACGGTCTGTGTCGTCCCATTTCTTTTAGTCCAACGACCGGCTCAGCAAATGGATGGCTCTACAAGTTTTTTGTCTGGTGTCATAAGTGCTTGGTAGGATGAGATCTAGATATACGAGATGCTATGAATTTTCTACAGGTGTGTCGACCCTTTCGTGTTTCGTCTATCTCAATTCTGATCAGCTTCGTAGCTTCGGTCATCCATAAACTTCAACCACTTCATCGCGCACGTCGGTCCAATGCAAGTCTAGAAACGAAGATCGGTGTCCCATACTCGGGACCTAGATGCTATTTTCCTTTCGTCTCTCAGGTGTAGAAGTCTCGGAGAGAGTGCTACATGAGAATACCGAGGTTTCAAGATCGGGTTGGAAAGTTGGGAAAGTACGTTTGCTCGCCATCTTCTTCACTTTCTTTTCAACGCCATATTTGTTTTTTTTTTTTTGTTTTTTTTGACTCATCGCTCACTTCTTTACCCCATAGGCTGTACGACTGACACAATAAGACGAAACACTCCTAGGCTTTTTAAGACTACAACCTTCTTCACCCACCCCTCTTCAAAGCTCGTCAGGTCTCGCCTACAAATTCGACACCTCGATCTGGGATTCTCCGTCCGTTCAGTGCCCCATACCGATAGCCTCGGTGAGAGCTAGTTGAAGCTGTTGAACAGTCCTCAATACTGACTACCTGGAGCGCTATCTCAAGAATATAAACACGTATCGAGATCGTGTTGAAGGTGTACTTAGGTGTTCCGCCGCCTCCTGTCCCGAGCATCCGGTTCTTTGGTACTTTGACTCTGGATCTGAGTCTATTTTCACATTCTCTACTAGTACTATGAACGCCAAGCGGAAGAGGAAAACACCTCGGAGACCGTTGAATTGGAAATACTAGTCGATGGAAGAAACCCAAGTAACGGTACTCGAGCAACCCCGATAGGTAAATTTTCAGACACCCCCCTCCTGTCTACCTGGAATAGTCCGTAGTTTCACTTATTACAGGGATAGGTCGATTCGCTACCTAATTTCGGGAAAATCGACCCAAGACGCGATGTTTTTGTTCCGAGATGCAATCGTACTGGATTGGGCTAATTGTCTGTACGCGCGGAGGGTTTGTCAGCTCGGAGCAGCGGGATATTCTCAGCTACCAGTGGGTCCAGTTCTAACCTGTTCTGTATTGATTCCTGGAGCTGATTCACACCTGCTCAAAGCTTATGTGGGCCGGGTCTAAGATCTAAGCTTTGAACCTGTCTTGTATCGGGGCAAACATGCAAATGGAGTTCAAAACAATTCTTCTCCTATCGCAAGAAGATATATTTGTCGCACATTTGTTCTTTTCCCATCCTCGGCGTCTTACCTCTGGCCCGTTTCGCTTTGACTCGAGCAGTCCGAGCTGGAGCTGGATCTCAGTCTGTCCCAACATCTGATTCAGAGGATTGCACGGAGATTACACGGCTATGATTATCGGACTGGGATGTTGGATCCCTAGACGTGCAGCATCCCGATGACAGCCACTCCGAAAAGTCTAGCAAGTCTTGTGATTCTCGGTGCTCAGGATTTTTGCTCGGCGTACTCACAAACAAGATAGGGTCCCCTATTGGAAACAGACTGAATGAGCTCTGCGGGTGCTGGTAATAACTAACACCTTCTAGCACCACGACCATACTGGATCAGGACATAATTGGTTTGTACACTGAACATACATATCGAGCATAAAAAACTGCGAAACTTGCTAGAACTATTGGGACGGCTGGAACATATGACCTTGAAGCAAAGCAAACTGTCTTATAAAAGGTGTTCTCTCGACTTGTACGCACACCATCACTATTCTACCAGCCATGTCGACGTTCCAATGTGCAGACGCCGTGAGCATCACAAAAGGAAACTTTAGCGTCGTTCATGGTAATCAAATCAATAACTACAATAGCCACGATCTACACTTCCACCGCTCCATGGTCGAACGGAACCCGGTTCGGTTTCGACCAGGAGACGAATGGAAAGAAAACCTATATCAGGAGGTGGGTTGGATGATACACTCGAGTCTGGCTTGTAGCTGACTCACGCATGGGCGACGACAGTATGAGCGAATCCCTTTAGGAAGAATCAAACTCCTTAATACCATCTGTCGCGAGCCAGTAGTGACTTCGAGGAGACGGCGTATAATGCCGAATGTGAGGAGGGAGGATCACCCAGACGCAGAACGGGTCGTTGAAACCGCATCGATTGTGGACGGAAGAGAGGTGTCTCTTCCACTGCTGACTATCAGGTACACCGGTCGTAATGCAAAAAAGGTGCGCCCTAACTGACCTGTTTGTTTGAGTTTCGTTCGGTTGCTAATACTTGATCCTAATTCAGCTGTTTAAAAAGGACTGTATGCTCTTTTCTCGGCAACGGTAGGCGATTTACTTCAAAGCTGATGGAGACATTACTCATCCAGCTTGGGATAGATCTCCCACGATGCCGCAGCTCCGAGCTTTCAACGATTCCGATATTCCCACTATCATATTTAACGAAGGTGGGCCACCTAACCCCAGAGTATCTGATACAAATTATGACATTCCGATATCCTCTAGAGCTCGTTTCGGCTAACCATTTTTTGACACACAACCGTCATTCGGTTGCCGCACAGTGTTACCTTCACTTCCAAACCCGTTCCGTACGTCGGTTTTTGGAACATCCACGATAGTACTGACGTTGAAATGATCATATGTCCAGGGCGTGTTTCTTGATGAAGCCTCTGATGAGCTTCGGACTTGGATACTTTCGGTATCAAAGGGACAATCGGACTTGACCAACCTTTTGTGGTTCCGCCCCCAAACAGGAGTCCTCTGTTTTGGGCCACCCGGGCCTCGCCTCGAGTATCACCCCAACAGATATTTCCTTGGGTCCCTCGACCGGGAGTCCGTGAAACACCCAGTGCACAGAGACCGTCGCCTTGAGTTTCCTCCTTTACCCCTTGATGTGTGCAATGATGCCACCTTCCTCGACTACATTATAAACAATTTCTCGGAACGGTTGGCAGTGCACACGATGTGTTCAGCTACCGCACGTCGCGCAGGTGGACCTGCCCATCGTGGAGTATATCTCTGGAAAGAACACCTTACCAATGAGTGGACTGATCAGGAGGGGTTTTCAAGACGTGTGCTTGAAATTCCGACTCATCTATGGAATTACAGCCCGACGCACGTACCGTGTGAACTTGGCTTGGATGGTTCAGATCCATGCGAACGCATAACGACGGAGAAAGGAGGAATGCGGTGCGTTGCTCTGGACTACAGACCCATCCCTCCCAGATTTTGACTATGCCTACTCTAGTTTCTCATACACGGAATCATTCAGCCACCCAGGGTTCAGGTTTTGGCAGGATGGAAAAAGGAATTCGTATTACACTCACGAGCAATGGCTAACACAAGCCGGGTGGATATTCCGTCGTTTGAGAGTTCCTCAAAAAGGCTGGTCATTATTCTGTCCGTATCTGTTCCCTTTTACATTGTCGTATAGAAACAGACTTCTGATCTGCTCAACAGCTATCATTAGATGGTTCACGTTGCAACTTGTTGCTGACGATATAACGCCGTCCGGGGCAGAAGACAATGGTTGGAACGAGGAACAGGGCTTACCATGCTATCTATTCGTCCGACCACCCCCTCGACTGCTTGACAGTGCTCCCGACATTGAGACTTGGCTTCGCGGAGAAAACCTCTACTATTATTCCCACGATCCTGAAGGAGGGTCGGCCATCACTGAAGAAGAGCGTATTTCACTTAACCTCCCTTCCTTTACCAGCGAGGTTCGCGCAAGCTATGCCTACTGGGACACCGCCGCGTACGATCTTATGGAGCAGTGGCAGAAGGCCAAGGGATTTGATTATCTTACAACAGACTACGCAGAATCGTTGGGTATTCCCATTCTCGAGGTTGCCCCCCAAGATGAATGTCGTTTCGAGGATATGACAGGAGATCATTGTAAAGACGAAGGTGAACTTCTCTTCCTTGCCCCTTCTTTACAGTCAAGGCACTGAAACATTCAACGATTCGGCAGAGGTAGTTGAGGATGTCCCGATGGATGTAGACTCCGAGATCGCGGACATGCGTAGCGATTGTCTTTCTTCGTTGTCGTCAGATGTAGACATGTCTGCGGATAATTGTTAGAGATGCATCCCACCGACTGAAAATACCCATAACCTCAGATCTTACCGGCAACAACAGCTGAAGGTTTTCGTTACGATCGTGAATGATTCGTAGCAAAGCTTCAAGGGCAGCAGACGGTTGGGACTTTGAAGCTGGGTGCTGGTCGACAAGAGAGGTCTTCGTATGACAATCCCGAACTCAAGCTGGCTTAAGCATGACTACCCATTAGAAAGATTGGGATCGCGGTACTGACCTCTGTGGTTGCGGTTCATTGTAACGGTCGTGAAATCTATTTGGCAGAGGGTAGTATGTACTCGAATATGTATACGATCACACAAACTCGCGTCGGGAAGACGGTTCTATATTGAGAGGACATCCTCATACCACATTCACGCCATCTCGCATTGCCAGCTCTCCGGCTTTGAAGGGTCACCCACGCCATCGTAGGTATTCCTGAGCGGATACCGACAATGTTTCCTCCTGAAAGCCTCTCCCTTCTCCTTATCATCACCGACATACTTCACACCCTCGACGGTCTCCGGTGCATTTCCTGTCTCAACCCACTTGACCATAGCCACCAGTGCATTCTTATCCGCATCCAAAGACGTCGCCGATTCCCCACTCTGACCAATTTCCCACGCCCCGGGACCTCCAGCACAATGTCCCATCCCCGAGATCCTGAATAGGCGGAAGTATTCGTCCAAGTCTTCAGGTGTACCGCCGGAGACCTCCTGCACCCGTTCGTAATAGCGCTCGGAGATTCTCGGCGAGATGAGCCCATCCGCCTGCCCATGATACGTCAAAACCTTTCCTCCCCTCTCCCTAAACGCACGCACGTCGCCCTTGAAGGTCGCAATATCGAACGGGTCTAACCGAATTGCGTATTCGTAGTCTTCCATTGTGAGCGTTCTGGGATCGAATGAGCTGTTATACACAGCGTACTTGAACCAGTCCGCTGCGAGTATCGAAGGTTCACCAGAGAGAGCTTGGAGGAGAAGAGGGTTCATCTCTCCACCTGGCTGAGAAGCTGGGTATATCTCTCGTCCGTCCAATCCTATAAACGGGGCGTACACCTTTCGAACCGTTTCGACCTGCGTGGCGGTTAGACAAGTCCCGTTGTTATTGCTGGTGGTGGATTCGGAGCACAGAAGCTTGGAGGGGTCATATTCGCATCGATGGGGATCTTCGATGATGCTGTCTATCACTCCGTCGATTCCATCGCATTGGGAGATAACGTCATTGTGGATGAGACCAGTCCAGGTGTCGGTGGGTATGAATGAAGGTGAAGACGAGTCTTTGGTGATCTCAGAGTAGAGATGGCCGAGCCACGAGATGAGAGCGTTAAAATTGATGGCAGGGGCTCCTGCAGAGACGATTAAAACTATAAGTTGTAAAATAAATAAATAAGGCGAGACGTACCTGCTAGAACGCCATCAAAGTCTTCCGGGAAATCCTCTACGCTTTTGAGACCCTGCCGACCGCCGGTGGAACAACCGGAATAATACGACTTCGTATGCTCTTGGCCGTAGAATGCTTCGGCGAGCTCTTTCCCAATCACAGTACCCGTATGGACACTGGTTCATGGATGAGAAAAACGCATTCGAGGAATGAACACCAGACTTGAACTCACGAGCGAAACGCAAAGTCTGCCAAAACCTGCGGGCTATTCTCGAAAGCAGCTCCGCTTGTACCGTTATGACCGTTGTTAGCCGACACAGCCGCGAATCCCAACGAGCTCGTGTACGCCAGGTCTTCGTACGCAAGACATCCGGCTAGGCCGCCGTTCCCCAAGCTGAGGAATCTGCCAGTCCAGTTGCGCGGGAGCCATGCCTCCATGTTGATGGACGAGCTGTCGCTGGTCTCGACTAGCATCGTGACACGACAGATGTCGGCGACGATTGCCTGGGGTGTGGGTGCACACGAAGCATCGGTATCTGGGAATCGGATAGTAGAGCCCGCGGGAACGAGAGAAACGTCGAACAGAGTGGTCTTGTTGGAGAATTGGGTGTTGGAAAGGCTCGAAGGAGAGCATGCATTCTCGAAATTGAACGAGGAAGCAAGCTGAATAGTGCTTAGTAGAGCAGGGAACGCGTTGGATGGCAACATCTCTGTGATCTTACCCTCACCAAGTGAGCGAGGAGTTTATAAAGGCCTGCGCTGTATTAGGCTCATTGTGGCTAATGAGGAATACATCCACCTGAATTTCCGTTGTGGTTCGATAATGTGGTTTAAAGTCCTGCAAAAGTTAGTCGGTCGATTATTCACTTACCATCTGAGAGCAAAAGCTGTTCCTGTCAACAGCTCGGCGCTGTTTCCCGGGTCCCCCCCCTATGATTCGAAAGCCCCAAACTCTGTTGTGGCTTGTGAGTCGATCCTTGACCGATGGAAGCGGGTGAATCAATATAGGGCCTCAAGCGTCTTCTGTTCAAGTCGTGAGCTGGTAATACATTCCATTAAGAAACAGCATGAGGACTTCAAACTCACATGTTAGTGCCGGTCAACTTTGCCCAGCCTCGGGCGCAGTCGTCGACGTTGAAACTTCTCTGGCTCGAAGAGGCAGAGGTTTAGCTTCCCTGTGAGAGAAACCAATCGTCGATGGTCAATAGCAGGACGTGCTCGGATGCTAATGTACGCGACGCTCGACAACGGATGGGATGGGCAAAAGCGTCAAGTGGCCTTCATTCCCACGCCCATACAGACTCTCCATAACTACCAACATGGCGATACGCCGACATCAGGAGTCCGCAGCATTTGCTCGTCCACCTCGATCTTCAACAAAAAGCAACGAGAGAAATCAACACGGGCCTGAAATGGCTCGTATTGATAATGATCGCGCACTGACTGGCAACTGGCACAGAATTCTCACTAACCTGCGTATTCCATCTCAACTCTGCTCCAAGACTGGAGGGGGACGCATGTCGCAGCCCACAGAGACTATGTAATTGGCTAAAGGCTACAATTTCGGGATTTGCTCAAATGTAATGACATCGCTTAACGCTCAACCGTAACGAAACATACACCTGGAGGGGGGTAGAGCTCTTCATTGCTGGCCAGATCGACTCGCTGAAACTTAGAACCGGCCTCTCCTACTCACACTTGCCACTCAGTTCTATCCACCACCGTTGTCCAACTTCTGTATCCTTCTCCCCAGCTTTCTCAGGCTCTCCGAAACCTCTTCAATCTGCCGCTGCCATTGACTTCCGTATGTTCAATGCCGACACTCCCTGACTCTCCATTACAATACCATCTGTGGCGGCGGGTTATCTGTGAACCAAAGCGCTCTCAGGCTTCAATTTCCTTATTGAAATTGACCGAGCTAGGCCGTTCTTAGATGTGATGCTGAGCAACAAATGAAACTTGATGGGTAATTCATGGCGTGCACGGACACTGTGCGGGTCGGGCCGAGGCTAGCGCTCACTACCAGGATGTAAATTCCGAGCATTCACAACATGAAACGCCGCCAATTCACTTCTCGGGGCGGATTACTTCAAGTCCTCTTACACAGGCAAGTTTAAGGTCGTAATGACGACGACGAGAATGGGCGGGGGCTATGGCATCGGGGACCCTGTTTCCCTGAGAAGGTGATCAGGGACAATGACATCCGTGAATAGATATCATTGTACCTGACCACATCCTACATATCCATCATCTAGACATAAGTAACACAGAAGGCTCAAGGCTCGAGCTCTGTCGCGTTTGTTTCATCACCGTCAACCCTCTCTCGTAGCGACTTGCCTTCGTTCGCTTCAACCAGCGTATGCCTAACCACCACTGCTAGTGACAGTGCTCGTCGAGCCCTCAGGGGTTGCAACAGTGGCAACGGCAAAATCTAGCTTTTACCGGCGGAGATGACTTCTAGACATACGCCACTGAACCTCAGCAGTCCTATCAAAACCATCACCTTTTAATGGTGCCAGATGCCTCGATACTCCCAATGGTGGAGAAACGAGTGGGAACAAGGCAAAGAATTGCGAAGGAGGCAGAAGCCAGCAGTTTGGATTTGAGAGTCCGTAGTGGACGATCACTTGAGGCCTTGAGGGGTTGGGGAACAGCAAGTATCTGAAAACGCCTAAGGGAACTTTACTGTAGGAAATGAAGTATGTCATCCATCTTCTCTGTGGGATTCGTACGACTGAGAGCTCAAGCGCTTACGACCCGTTTTCTCTTTTGTAGATCGAAATTTGGGACTGCGATAGTAGCAATATCCAGCATTGTTTTGAGAGCTTGCCAGGTGGTCGAATTAAGGGTGATGTAGATTTACCACAGACATTTATTCAATAATGGTTGAGCGAGTTTGGGATGCGTATATCAGAACTGAAAACCGAAGAATCGGTAGTGAGCTTACTGTTGAGAGAGAGAGAGAGAGAGGGAGAGAGCACCAGCGCCAGTGAAAATTTCGGACATGATCCGAGTGACTCTTTTTAGCGCCCGTACCAGAACCTTCGCTGAAACCATCACCACCATCTTGTCTGCCTTCGCCCGTCCAGACGTTCAATATCTAACATTTAAATCCGAATGAGCTCTATATCTGCACCTCGCCAATGCGAAGATCGCGCGAGCAATTTGACGTCGTTACAACAAGGCTGTTTTCTTCAATGATTTGGGAGCGAATCAAGAGAGCCGGTACCGGACGAGACAATGATTGGGCGAGGGAATATGGATGGGGAGCCTTAATCCTGTCTACTCAGAGACTATTCTTTCTCATCTTCAAAGTCATTCGGGCCCTCCCACCGGCTTCCAGCAGTATCACACAGACGATCCGGTCATATGTTTCCTTGTTCTCGACTCAGGTTGCTCGAGAATTCTTCCAACACTTCGCGCACAATCCCGATGATTCTCTGGTTATCGAAAACTTTGTTAATGGCACGATGCTGTCCCCGGATAAAGGCGATGGACGGCTAGTGAGTAGGATGAGAAATGACTATGGATTGCATGGAGGCTCAGGTCTGTCAAACCGTTCGTGTTCCTTTCGTCTCTGACTAGCCCCAAAGCGGTCCGGCCTCGATGATCTTGCATAATCTCTCAAAGTTTCTTTGACTTTTGACCCCCTTCCAGACTCAAGGCTCTCTCCAATGGCATCTCCCCGCAGCTTCGAAAAATCCGCATTTGATTTATTGTCCACGGCCACTAGCAACTTCTTCAGCAATGACCATAGCAAACGCCTCTCTTATTCTCATCGATGACACTATACCGCCTCTATCTACCCGCACGACAGCCCCATCTCCTACCTCATTTGCATTGAGCAAAACGACATCTACCGATGCCATGCTCCTAGCGTACGATGCCAGTGTTCTTCGAGTTTGATTACACCATACACCCGGATGGGATATGAGGTGGAGTGGAATGTAGGGTTGACGAAGGAGAGCGGCGTCGAATAGGCTGTTGATGGTTGTAGACACCGCTATGTGCTATCAATCATGTTGTTCGCTACTCCAGCTCCGAGCCTCAGGCTACTTGGAAGTATGTTTCCATTCGCCTACGGAGATCTGAAGATCGATCATACCTACCACTTCCAAGTTCCATCTGCGCTCGCGCCAAGCTGGATGGATGGGAATCTCTATGGACAGGAGAAGGTCAACTCGCCAGGGCTGGGATCTCATCAGCGATCTTGGGAACACGATCGAGCTCGACAGAAGGGACCAATTTTTGCTTTGAAGCATCCGTGAGTCCGAGACTTCCCTTTCATAGCAAACAGTTGAAACACCCGCGCTGAAACAGGAACGTTAGGGACATAACTCACAACTGCCGCGGGAAAAAGTCGAAAACTTCCTCAATGCCGTCAGTACATCCGCATCTGAACATCCGTGTTACTCGAATCGTACAAGCCTATACGTAGGCTTGGAAGCAGAAGAACGAATTGATATATATACCGGCCAGTTTGAGGGGAGGAGTATTGTGAGATCCTCTCTTCCTCACATAACCACGACCACTCCTTCATTAATCCGTTCCCACGACCACGATGCCTTCCTTCCGTACACTGGCTATTCTCGTCCTTGCCGCCATCGTTCCCCTCACGTCGGCTGTGGCCATCCCTAAACTCCCCAACCCCACAGACCTTGCTCCTGGCGTCAAACTCGAGTTACGTTCCAACCCTACGACTGTTGGCGTAAAGCGTGCTGAAGCTACGCATGGCCCACGGAATGTTCTGGACGAAATCCAAGCTATTACCCAGCGAGACATCGATCCTACGATTATTGGTGTAAGGCGTGCTGAAACAACGCATGGCCCACGGGATAACCTAGACAATATCCAAGTTGTGGCTGTTACCCGGCGAGACATCAATCCCACAACGGTTGGCGCGAAGCGTGCTGGGCACGACCCCATGGCTCACGCTGATATGCTCGAGAGGGAGTTACCCACCACAATCCCCGTCAACGAAAAGCGTGGGGTTCTCCCGCCTTCACCTGAGATACTTGGGAGAACTCCTGGCACGAAGACGAACGAAAAACGTGGGACTACTCCTCTTCCTTTTGGTACTCCTACGCATGGCCCTGGTCCTCGCGGGATTGGTGTCGAGAATGGGCCGCCACCCACTATGGCGAAGCGTGAGGCTCCTACTCATACGCCTGTATGCGGTCAGGCTCGGGTTGGAAGGCAACTTCTACCTGAGCGTGTGTTGGGGAAGGTTCAGCAACGGTGTGATGTAGCGTGTGATGGGGGTGTCCTTGTCGTTATTGGGGATGTGCAGGAGAAGATTTCGCCGATGCTTGAAAGGATTTGTGAGTACCTCCAATACGGCCGACACTAACAATGATCGCTCACGTTTGAGTGCCTTTCAGATGCGATGAAGGAGTGTAAAGCCGAGGATATCGAGCCCATCGTCGGTGATATTATCTCTATCATCGACGGTACTACAGCCCATGCTAAGGCATACGTCAACGCAGAGGTCGACCTGAACGTCGATCTGGCTGTTTCCATCGACGATCTAGTTCACCTACTCGTTAGCTTGGTCACCGTGAGTTTTTCTCTTCACCTTGTCTTCAAGGCGACCGAAAATTGATCTTCCTCCTCCCTCCAGTCCATCGTCGCCTGCATCAAACTAGCCCTCAGTATCACAGCCCAAGTCGACCTGGACGCGACGATTAAGATCCTCGCGTCACTCTGCGTTAGCCTCTCTGCGTTCATCCAAGTTTGTTGTCAGCTCGGAGGAGGGCTGACAGTGGCGCTTGCGGTGAAGCTCGCTCCATTTGTGGGGTTGTGTGCAAGATTGGGTGTTGATGTGTCGGTTACGGCGTTTTTGAAGATCGTTTCGTGAGGAGTTGAGGAGACTTTGGAGATTCAGGACGGTGGATGGGGTGGTAGTAGGGCTATGTACTTATCAAGGTTCTAGAGCCTGAGCGTCGCGTAAAGTTTGGAGGTTTAGTGAGGAATAACGTGAATTTTGCTACGGACCTATAGTGTTATGTTTATCTTGCAAGTTGAAAGTATTTGTGGGTACATATCTGATAGCTGAAGGATTAGTTGTCACTACCGTCAAAAGAGTCCGATAGATATCTGGGTTGATGCTTAGCGCCCGTGCCAGAACTCTCACCGAAACCACCACCACGCTTTCTATCCGCCTTCAAAGTTCAACTCATTCGGTTTCTATATCCTCAGTCGATTCGCGTCAAGTATTTCCGTTATCATCCTCCCTATTCCCAAGCACATTCCCTCTTTATAACCACCAACACCGGTCGACGCCAGAGAACGTAGTTCATAGCATTCCTTCGCCTGCCTCGACCACGAGAAATATTTGATACTCACCGACACTATTCTCTGGAAAAATCCTCGTTATCTATGCGCTACCTCAAGACACACGGCGTCCCAAGACCGTGAAAGCCGTTCCGAACAGCACTATAGTGCCGTCCCAGTTTCTGGTAAACTCTGGAGTACCGTCTTTAATGTGACCCGCACTCACCTCAAACCCGTTTGTTTCGCTTTGACTCTGCCAGTCGGAACCAGCATTCGAGTTGGGCCTCAGCGTGTCCCCAGTTCAGAAAATAGGACGAAGATTACGCGGCTATCACTTTAATTAGAGTTGGAGATGCCCTGGCTGCGCGGCGCCCCACCGAACATATGACTTCGAGCAAAGCAAAAAGTCCCACGAACAGCACTTTTTCGACTTGCACCCACACCATCACCATCCACCAGCTATGTCAACTTTCAACTGCTCAGGCGGCATGAATATCACAAGTGAAAACTTCACCACGCACGATAATGTACGTACTACTGAAATTAGTGTAAAGTAGGGTTATTGGAGGATACATGGCGAGTATTGAGGGTGCTACAAGTAAATAAATATCGGTTGTAAAAATACATATAAAGAGTGCAAAGGAGGAGTGGAGAGAAGGAATATTAAATAAATTAATGAATAGATAGGGATCATCCGCGTCCGTAGCCGCAAAGTCGTGATCATCATTCGGAAGTCAAGGAGCAATCAAGGAGTGTTGGATATCGCGCGAGTGAAAACAATTTCTGAGGCTCAGCACCCTGCGGTCCCACAGCCGCAGTTCTGCAGATAAGGGTTGTCAGTGTTGCCTCCACCGAATCGAGGAAAAGGATGCTCACAGGTGCAAGGGGGTCAGGGCACCCTCGCGCAAGTACAGGCATGGGTCGCTCAGCAGTACCGGAACCCTCAACAGAGACAGCTCTCGGATATGATGGTGTAGGGAGAGTCATTACGGTCAAACTAAGGAAAGAAAAGAGTCGAGATTGAGATGAGCTACATTCGAAGAGAGAAGAGCGCAGTTGATCCACGTACCTCGTAGACAACAGGACAAGAATAGAAGCAAGGCAGAAGGCACGCATTATGGAAATGGAACTTTGAGTGGGTTGAATAGATGGTAGAGGTTTGAAAGAGAGGTAGAAAGATGAGAATACCAATCGGGCTGCCTCCTCAACCCTTTTATACATTCAACCAACGATGTCGTATCCGATCCGGGATATCCAACCTCGACAATCTTCATCAAACATTGTGTATGTATTCATGGAGGCTGTGATAGTACATTGCATGTAGCCGAGTCTTGGACACAGTAAGGCGTAGCAGCAGGTACCACTGTCGGTACTGCAATGAATATTGATATCACTTTGTGAGAGAGGATGGAGACGAGACCTCAACTAAGTTGATTCCAAAAGGAGACTCGGAGTGGCAGTCCTCGTTCATTTTTTGTTCCTGTGATTGTGTCTAGGTTTGTCGGACATACTAGATTTACCTCCATTTTGAACTAGGGACGGCCGGGTTCTTCACAACGGAAAATTAAAAACCTAGTACAAGGGCCCAAATTCGACTCGACACGCCGACGGATAGCGTGATACGGGCAGGTTTGGGCAGGGATAAGTCGATCTACGGAGTCATTCCTGTTGAATCCTGTACCGTAACGCGTTCGTGTAAGCTGCAAAGTACGTGTTCATCAAGTAATTGATATCACCGTACCCTCGCCCAATGAGTAACAAGAATAGACCGCGTCCACCTCTGTCCACATTCATACATTCGAACAACTGGCATCACATCTTTTCTTGGAGAGCCACGCTTGATCCCTGATACCATCATCTTCATCACCTTTGCCATCCATGCACATATGCGTCTACACATCTATCTTGAACTCAATATATCCGATTTGCTGGCCGTAGACGATGGCTAGTCGATTCTCATGAACAACTGCTCCTTGTCAGATTGTCGCCTGCTCGTCTCCAAGAGATTTTCGTGCCTGGCCTAGTCACAAGAGCGCGTAATCTATACGACGAGAAATTAACAGAACGGGAAACGGGGATGACCGACAATCCTCAATATCATGGAGCTCGAATGCACTGATGGTGAGGCAGGGTTGTATGAATTGTTTCATGCACTGCATTGTTGTCAACAACTGGAGAAACCGGCGACGGGTTCGTCCTGGCTATTCAACCCGAGATGATCCTAATATTGAACTTAATAATACAATAGTGCGAGATCCTGCTGTGCTTCGAGTTACTACGCGGGTTGTACGAGTTGATTGCCGGGTCCGGCCTACTAGAGAAGTGGTATGGCCGGATCGAGTTTGGCTGGCCCAAGAAATATCATACAAGCTCGTCAGGAAGCACAGCTCGCGGTGAATCAACGAAGAGACACATCTGTCGATCTGAGATAACTGGGTCTGTGTAAAGTTTGCAAGGAACGCCCAGTGCAAGCTGCTGAAGGACGCAAGGCCGGTCACGTCCAGTGGCTTGAGGGTTCGGAGTAAGAGAAACCTTGGAGGGAACTCGAAGATGCGTTATGGTCGGGGTGTTAAGTGAACCAAAAGGTTCGAGATCAACTGATAACAGGGGTCTAGAGATGTACTGGGAATAGGTAGGTTGAGGCAGGTGGTGGTTACGATGATGACCGGCATCGTGGGAAATTCAACTATGATGTCATGAGGCTGTTCTTCTCTTTCCTTCGATGACTCCATACTATTAGCCACTTGCAACCTCTGTAAAGTTGCCCAGTATGAGTGGGGGGTATAGAGGAGATAGTCTCGCATAATCTACAAAACCTACGATCCGCTGGTCTTCCCCTGAAACACTGAAACGATGGTGTTTTGTTGCCGGCCGAGCATTGATGAGCATAGGTATTGGGCACTCTTGCTGGCAATTCGGCGCAATCTTGAAGCCGGGTGCTCTGTATAGTGATACCTTTGCAGTGCCACTCGACGCTATTCGAGTCATACTGCCTTCCGGGATACTTGGAAAGGTGTCCAGCCAAGAAACAGGTCAACGACCGCGATGTCGTGCTAAGAAAACTTTGCACGAATTTTCCTGACGCACGTTTAGAGATGAGATAGAGATGTGTAAGTTGGGGGAAATTCGACGCGTTGGCTCTGGGCGTGGCTACTTACCCATGTTTTGGCTCCGGTTCTTGATGGTGCCAATAGCTCGCTATTCGCAATGGTGACCCGAATACTCGCGTTAGGGGAATGACGGGTATTTGCAGAGGACAAATGGGGACTTTACTCAGGGAGATGAAGTGTGTTATTTGTGTTTTTCGTATATGGGTCGACCTGACGACTCGCGACTCGGCCTTTGTAGATTCAGACTGGGATTGCGGGAGTAGCAAGGTTAGCCAGCATTGGTACTAGAGCCTGAGCGTGCAAAGGTTTGGTTGGTGAGGGCGATGTGTATTTGTTATGGACTCACTGCATTTGATGATCATTTTGCAGAGTTTTTAGAAGTAATTGCGGGTGCATATGCCAGAGCTGAGAGTAAGCGCTAAGGAGTTGGTGGCAGCTGCTGTTGAGACCAAGATTGCGAGAGCGTCCAGAAGATATTTGAGTTGAGGCTGCTTAGCGCCCGTGCCAGAACTCTCACCGAAACCACCACCATGCCTTTTATCCGCCTTCAAAGTTCGATCTCATTCGGGTTTTCTATCTTGATTCTATGAACACGGTAATCAAGTGGCTGTATCAACGCCATTTACTCTCACCAAAACACTACTTTCCGGTTTTCAACGTGTCTTCTGTGCATCTTGAGTCATTAGAGGAACACCGGTCGGCGCCAGTGATTCGTGTCGTTCCCAACACCTGCCCCTCTTACAACCATGGCTATGGATTTTATGAAGGTGTTTCGACCTTTCATGCCCTGTCGATAGCGTTTCTGACCGATCTCATAGCTTTGGCCATCCGTTCATTTCAATCACCTGGCTTGCACCTCGTCACGTATCTTAGCAAGAGTGCTATGTGGGAATTTTGAGGTCTCGGGATCGGGTTGATTGTCGCCACACGCACCCTCAGATTTGGCGGGTCACGTGGCATTTCCGCGCGTCTTCTTGTGGAATCCGCTAAGTCCCACGGCCTTCAACAAGCCTCGCCCATGTTCTATGCTGCCTGACACGGTCAACAGAGCCCTCGGAGGCTCTATTTTCACTACCAATCCACTTACTGAGAGGAACATACATCTCATTTCCCGATTACTAATACATATACCTTGTTGAATACTGCTTCCGTGTACTTGAGTTTTGAGTCGACTCAGACGCCATTGTATGCTTGTTGTATGGCACCGTGATTTTCTCAGCCTTACTTCTGACTCTAGTGTACCAGAGGGAAATTAGGCCGCTTTTCAACACGTCTGGTGTGCGTCTAGGTGCGTCTTAAATAATTCTCAGCTTATCAGACACTTTTTGAGAAGCCCACGTTGTTAAACTTCGGTATTCTTTTAGACCCATAAGTCGCGAGTGCTTTGCACATTGTGCGGAAGTATGCAGAGTAAGACGGTCGTAACCCGACTCATAAAAAAAGTGACTCAACAAAAACGTCAAGTTTGACTTCTAGTTGGGTGTGGTGATAAAGAGAATTTTTTAGGAAGGAGTTTCAGTGACGCGACGCTGGTAGTGAATTCGCCATTGATCGGTTTGCCCTCAAAAGTTCATACAACAGTTGTAGAGGGGCAGTTATAATGAATTGGTACTAGATACAGACATGATGGTTCATCTAGCTATGCATAAATGTAAATAAGCAGCATGGAACATGGGTGAGGCTTGTTGAAGGCCGTGGGACTTGGCGGATTCCACAAGAAGACGCGCGGAAGTGCCACGTGACCCGCCAAATCTGAGGGTGCGTGTGGCGACAATATCGGGTTGGGCAATATTCAAGAGTACGATTTCTTCCTATTCTCTTCGTCATTTCCGTACCTTTACGCCTATCTTGTCAACTCGTCACTTACATTTTTTTTACAGGCTGTACGACTGACACCACACGACTAGCTATCTAAACACGACCTTGAGGCGCAGCTAATGTCCATCGACACCCTACCGAATATCGTCTCTACTTCCACCCCCACCAAGCAACTATCTTACTATTCTCGTCGCTCATCATAAATGCCATCTCACTGGCTACCGCCAGCCCATCCACTTTCACACACGACAGCCGCGTATGGATATATTTCGCCGTTACCAAGCACGGCCACCACAACTTGATCCTCTGGTCATCAGAACTCCTCGGAGTACACGGTACTATTTCCTTCAACGACATGTTTTCGGTATCGAAAGAACAGGGCTGATGCTAAATATGAGGGCTTAGGTATGTCGACTCTCTTTCGAAGTTGTTTCCGTCTCATTTCTGATCGCTTCTTCCGATTACCTCGTCAATTATCGTCAATTAGAACTCGTTTATCCACCGTCTCAACATATCTATTACGCATGCGGAATGATCTACGTTAGACATTGAGTCTTTATCCTCTGGGTAGAGAAGAGCGTATATGGAGGTGAAGCAGACGAGAAGATCGAAAGGTCCGTTTGCATTAGTCCCTGTCATCATACATCGCCCTTCGTTTCCTCTCGCTCACATTCTCTTCACAGGGTGTAGGACTGGCACGAGGAAACGTCGTCACAAATCGGATCCGACTGTCCATCTCTACGCATGCGAAATGTTATTTACGGCCAC
>JANHQD010002655.1:0-13861 GCA_024721195.1 Marasmius sp. AFHP31
TTGAGGCCGGAGCTGTGGACTCTCTGCTCGCTGCCCTTAGAGCGGCAGCAGAGGAATACTGCTTCGACGTGCATGTGGAGTTAGCGTTGGCTGTTAGTCTGCTCGGCGATGTGGGAGGAGCCGCTATCCGGAAAGAGATCGTGAATGCCGGAGGCATTGATATACTCAGGACGGTCTCAACAAATGGAAGTCCAGAGGTCAACAGGGCATGTACGCTGGCGATAACGAGCATTACGGGAAACCTATTTTCGCGAAACGCTGGTAAGCACTTATTCCGCCACGTCTGACGAGTAGCTCCGGCTGACGGGTGTTCTCGCTCTGTAGCCACGGCCAAAACGGCAATGGCACATAATTGGAGCGGAGGGTGTCCAGATTTCTACCCTCCCTGTCCGCTTGAGGTCGGGATGGCTGAAGAATGAAAAAACACATGTCCGTTTCTTTTCACTCCTCGGTTCCTATTCTCTTTTGTTTGACTTCATGAGTGTATAACACGAAATTACTTCTTAGTTGGTATGCTATCGAGACAGCTACGGCATTGTAATATCCTTCTTCTCGCCCGAGTCCGAGTCGCGTAACAAGACGCGTCTGATCACGTGGATTGAATACAGATACACGTGAATGCCTTAGCTCTTTGGACCCTATAGACCATTCTTTCTCTTGAACCACGACCTACCTGTAGATGTCGATAGAGTCTCTGGACTACATAGTGATTCAGATCACCACGGCCCGAGTCTGCGGCATGCCAGATTCCGACTTGAGGAGCCCACTGAAGGAATAGGGATCTGGACGACCACTATTGCGTCGGGTGCAGTAACCAGTTAAAAGATGTTCCTGTCCGTGGGCGCCAAGGTGATTCATGGAGAATAATCGGACTATCGCGTGGTTACCATTGTCGTCATGGCCTTTGTTAGGCACGAATGTGCATTGGAGTCGTTACTTCTTGTTCTCTGACCACGACCATCGTAATTTGTTCGACGAAGACGGGCGACAAAGGACAGGATCATGGACAGAATCGACCTAATTAGCGTTCGGTCCTGGTTGTATATTGTTCTGGTGAGATATATCTCGCTTCATCCCATTTCTTTGTTCCAAAGAGATGCTGAAAGACACTTTTGCTGATTACAGCTTCTCTTCTCTTTCATACTCTTTGCGTTATGTGCAGCTAGGATCAGTTATACGACGCATTTGCCACCTGGGGATCCGTTGAATGGCGGTATTGACTTCTATGGTGGGTGATTTTGCAGCTTCGTAAAGGTCGCAGGACTGACGTCGCCTGGCTGGGCCGATCCAACAGACCCAGCAGCTGTCGAATTGCTGGTGACAACGCTCCTTGCGATCTTGTGGAGTGGCTTCATGCAAGTCCCCCTTTTCACCCATGAAAATTTCACACTAATATCGCACTCGATTGATAGGCTGTATCTCTACTTCAGAGACGCATTGAATCCTTACATCCGGACCTATCGAGCTGAGCTGATCGCACTCATGATTCTGTGGTTGCTTTGGCTTGGCGGTGCTGCGGCTGCGTCTAGCATCTGGAATAACCTCGAGTGGTGTCAACGATACGAACCTTGCAGAGTTCTCTCTGCGCTACTTGCTTTTGCTTGGCTTGGTTGGATTACCCTTACGGCTACCATTGTCGTCAGCTCACGGGTCAGCTGGGAACATGGCGGGCTGACTACGACTTTGCATGGAAGGTCGTCCAGCAGGGCTGCAGGGCCGGCGCCCCCACCCAAGCCCTCTGTTTGAATGTTATGGCCGTCGGGAACTCAGGCTCCTTCATCTATTTCCAGTTGGATATCAATGATAGTTATATGCATTCCTTCGATCTTTGCTCTTGTCCGGCTATCACTATACATACCTGTTCTCCAGCTTATATACCAACGTTACTCGTTACTCTAATATCCGTACCCAGTGTATATCGTAGTTTCTTCGAAACACTTAGACTTGACCCCATCGTTCAACGGCAAGCATCGAAGTCATTGCAGCGACTCTTTCGAACGATATCATACAATAAAAATATCCGGACTCTAGATGTACATCGGAGATCTGAGAGGTCGCGGATGTAGGTTATCTCGCTCAAAGAGCTCATACTGCGTTTCTCCCCTGCCGATCCTACCATTTCTAATTCTATTAACTTCAATCGACTTCACCTCCCTATTGCTGAAAGGAAACTCCACCAAAGCCTGGCAAGGGAACGGGAAGTCGTCGTTTCGAGAAAAGATAGCCATTACTAGAACATTGCGTTTGTTGACAACTGGTTCAGCCCATTTTTGGTTGTAGCGTTCGACCTGGCCCGTGTTCGTCAACCCATACCGCTCCCGTTTCCTTGTAAGTAGCGACATGGGATCAGTCCACTCTACGCAATCCACAGGATCGGGGATGCGTGGCTGATCGAAATCCAGAATAAGGATCGGGTTCTTCGATCCGTTCTCGATTTGCCTGGGAATGTATGGATCGGCCCGAATGGAGAGCATATATCTCCGATGTGCCGCCATGATGTACTCTGCGTTGCGGGCAATATATAGATCAATCCACTTGTGCCACAACCTAAAGTCATGATAAGGGACAACGATGCCCATCCCGTCTGGACGCCCGTTTAGAGTAATAGCGATGGATAAGTAAACAACTCACCCTGGAGCATCTTGGCGGTTTGAGAGCATCGTTCTCGATGCATAGTCATCCAGTGACCCTTCTGGCATCCACGCGAGCAATAGACCGCAGTCAAGCATCCGACACAACGGAAGAACTGTAGCTGACGGAGTTCTTCAGCTGGCAGAACCTGATGTGTGCGACACTGAATATTTCAAAGGCGAATGAGCATGAATGACAGAAGTCGAACGAAGTAGATATTCATACCTCTTCTGAGCTACACATACCCGTTTCTTTCACAGTCTGGTGGAGACGATAGAACCCGTTCGCCTTCGCCTTCGCCCCTTCCCAAGAGCTTCAAATGACGCTCGATTTCCCTTTGACTTTACCCTCTAGATCTCCGGGTGTGGCCGTGACCTTCTGGACAGTCCTCGAGAACTGTTGAAGGACGGAGCTGTAGCCAAGATACTTCGAAATGAGCTCGATCATCTGTGCAGCGCATTTACTAAACTGGTCGCCCAAGGTAGGCTCCGTTGCGGCTGTGTTCAAGAAAAAGCACGGATACGCTTTGAAGATCGCCTCTATCAATCCGTCCTTCAACATCTCACGAACACGGTATGGGTCGTGCATACGTGGTTCGCTAAGGGAGATCATCATAGGCATCGCGATCTGTTGGGCATCTGTGCATTCTCTCCCATCGATACCAGCATTCCGTAGGGATTTCCGCTTGTGCAGCAGACCGCGTAGAACCGCGAGTCGAAACATCGTGGCGGGCAGATCACCATCATGAACATCTTGAAGTAGTCGAGATTGCGGAGATCCATCGTTGGGAGCCGCTGGGCCTCGTGAGAGATGTGTCGGGATAGGATCTCGCCTAGATTCCCCTCCTTCGCCCGGTATAGAATAGGAATGGAGGGATCTCGAATCTGTGGAGGTGTGTATCGAGGATCTGACCCTGCGACGACAATACCCAATGCTATCGTCCACGTTCCCTAAGTATGGTGGCTTGTATCGATGGTTTTGCACCAAACCTGAGAAACCAAATGTAGAAGATATGGAGACGCGCTGACTACGGCGATGATCTCGTCAACGGCTTCATTCCAGGGAAAGACAGGAGGATAGGGACCCCGGTCAAGATGTGTTCGACAGCATCAACCCCTTGAGGAGTATTCGGGCTGTTTTAAGCTCGACGAGAATGAAAATTTCGAGGAGAAATTTGATCCATCGGCTGAAAAATGTAGACCAGTATCTCCGCACGAATGCAGCTGTTAACGATCCCTTGGCTTGCATGTGGCACGCTAGAGCTCCGATGACTTCGATGACGTTCAGAGTTTTAGCATCCGGATGGGAAGTATCTATAGAATGGGTAGAATCCCCGATTCTCTGTGTGACTTGTTCGAGTGTGCTGCTGACTGTCGGGAATCGAGATAGGGCCTTGACGAAGTAAGGAAGGTTGCGGATGGGTAGCTCTTCCCGTAAAGCATCGCCCACTTGTGACATCGTGCTCGGATGTAGCCTCTAGATTAGACTCGAGGTGCCTAACAGCAAGATATGGGAAATAATTGTCAAGGCAACAAAACGGAGAGAGGACGAGAAAACGTAAACGAGGATTTGTGATGGTGGGGGTAACTGGTAAAGTCGCTTTTTTGAAATTGAGCTCGCGTGGTTGCTGGGAAAGGCTGTAATCTAATCTTATCTATAATTTCAATCAGGAACGACGAAGTAAAGTGAGACTCGAGGTTATGCATTCATGATTGATCAAGTACATACACGCAGATCGTGTACTATTACACGGATACACAAGAAAACAACGAAGCTACGGCAATACGCCATGAAAGTAAATGGTGAATCGATCTCATCCTTGGTTCAAGGAGAACACAGGCTAGCAACGCCGCAATGGCGTCCAAGGTCTTCAATGTGAAGGATCACCCTCCCAGCCTAGGGTCAGATTCATCAGTGGAGAGTACTCCCAATGCTCTCGTTTGATATTTTTGACCTCTTCCAAATCATGACTAAGGTTCTCTAGGCTATAAGCAGACATACAAGCAGGAGAGACAGTCGAGACATACTCCTTGACCAAATGTTTCTCCAGACGGTCAAACCGGGATCTCCACGGGCACAATTTGCACAGATACCACGGTTTCACGTCGTGGCCCGTAAACTCGTTCTGCCTCCGCCACTCATCCTCGTCGATAGGTTCCTTCTCGACAGGATGAAGCGTGCAGTTCCGGTGGAATTCAACCTATAACGCGATTAATCAGCACGATTTTAAGCGGTGAAGATGACCCAGAAGTTTACCGCTTCATACCACGGTACGGACGGTACATCCTTGTCCCTTTTACACTTCTTCGTGATGCACTTCACCTGCGGGCCTCGAAAGAACATGTCGTCAGTCGTCGTCGTATAGGGATCAAGTCGATGCATCGCCGCAATGTTCTTGAGCACCTCCACGCCCTCCTGGTCAATCTCTATACCGCCAGACTCGGCTGGCTCAGATTCATCCCAGTCAATGCGCCACAGGCGCTCATGCATGCTCATCGTGGAGACGGAAAATGGCCTATTGGGACCAGCTTTCCACCAGTCGGGCTGGTCCGCTTCTGTTATCCCGTGCGAAAAGCATGGATGCGCGAGGATCCCGGGGTACGCATATGTTGGGCTACGGCATTTTGAGCATCTGAATAGCGAGGTACAGATGTAGAGGTCTGCTTCGGTTGCCTCTGGTCGGTGTTTTTGCAAAGCACAAAGCACTTCCTGGATACGCACGGCATTCCACTCCTCCAACATCTGTGGTAGCTTCAAAAAGGCCTCCTCGAAGATCGACCGATCCTCGGGCGAGTCAAGAGGAAGGTCCTCTATCGCAGTACGGAATGGTGGCAACATAGCGACTGCATAGACCGGTGGCACGAGAAAGGCATAGGTATTCGCTTGCCGCCACTTTTCCAAACCCTCTAAGAGAACACCGAAGCGTTTCTGCCTGAGCCAGCACGTCACCCTCGACTTCACGTACCCCCAACCTACAAGATTTTCAGAATAGAACACAGAAGGGCCAAAGCAGTCGGGACGTACTGCGTTCGCTTAGGGGAGCTGTGAGGTATTTCTCTATACCGCGATCGTGACGAAGCCCAGATTGACGTATGGCCCCTTTGCTCCACCCTAGCTCTTGAAGCCTTCGAGCAATTCTGGACGACTAGTATTAGTGTAACCCGCGAGGGAGCAATAGAAGACAGCCGTACTCTTCCCAAGTACTGTCCTTCTGACGCATGATTTGATACTCGGGTTTTTGCTTCTCTAACCATTCTTTACATGCGAAGGCGTGCTAGCGGACGTGAATGAGGATCATACAGTAACGAGAAGACAAATTTAGGCGGAACATACCTTCTTCGAACGTTCTACGAGCTCTGCTTTCTGCGCGAGCCATGCTGGAGCTTCAGCTGGAGATGATGCCAGATACTGCTGTAGTAGGCCATAAGCCTCGGGCTCTAAACACCGATCTGATGAAAGACTTGAGCGGACGAAAACTGTGCTAACAGATAGGACGTACCATACATGATAGGATAGTCGTAGCAATACCGAGGAAGAACCTCTAATAACGACCTGGGGAAGGCAGAGTAATGCATAGCGATGCCTCTGAAGCTGACAGCAGACATGAGCATGGTAAGAGGAGGACCTTTTGAATGAGGGCCTTACTGGATGGGATCACATTCTCTGCAACACCGAATGCCTGCGCTCCAGAGAATAAGGTCATCCTCGGTCGCTCGATCGCAGAACTGTAGCACAGATTCTGAGAGATATGGCGAGGTTATTATGAGTAGTAGAGAGTTGGTACTCACATTGCAATGGGGATAAAACAGCAGATTGGCAAACGCCGGCTCGCTCATGTTCGGAAGTGGATCCGGTAGATCTACGTTCCTTCGTGAGGCCTTCCATACTGCTTCGGCAGAGCGCGACATAAGGGTTTTGCGGAGCTTCTCGTTTGCTCTTGATAATTTAAGAATGTCGTAGGGCTCCAGGTACCCAAATATCTAGTACAAAGGTATGTTCAAAGCACTACGCGAGCGACAAAGTCACTCGAACTCACCTCATAGAGGACTTCTGTAGAGAGGGACCTTTCCAAAGAATGCCGTACTATTTTGGGCCCATTTCCCGTTCTTTGTCTCTTGGATGTACTTGCTATGTTCTGAGACGATGATGATGGGGTATCAGCCTTCCTCTTTCTTTTCTTTTTCAAATTTGCCCCGGTTCCTTTTCGGGATGTGGGCATAGCGAATATCGGGAGACCTTTCTATGAGAGTTGAGTGTATATTGTACCTGAAAGGTGAACATAATTACCGTGTATTGAGGCCAAGAGCAGACGCGATGATGGTGGTTGAAATTCAAAATGTGCAGTAGTTTGATGGGCTCAGGTAAGCGAGGAACGAGCGGCCGGAGCCTTGAGGTCTTCGGGCAGACACGTGGTGCGGAATCGCTCTCTCCTCCGCCACCACGCTGTCTGCGCGCTATCCTCAAGCTGGCGACTCCAGCCAGCTGTCTCCTTCGTTTTCACCCGCCCTCCACTTCCTGTTAACGGGTGAGCTACGCCAAAAGAAGGGTACTCACCCGATAGGTTTTCTCCTGACCCCCCTAACGATCCTTCCTGCCCTCCGGGACACCATTCGACAAAGAGGTCGGATACGACTGCGAGGCTCAGATCGAGAATCTCCCGCCCACCCTCGCAGTCGTCTTCCCCTCCCCCTTCCGAGTGTCGAAAGTCTCGCGGGGGCCCAGAGGGCCTTCTGCCCATACCTTCGCCTCCATCTTAGCCTAACCTATACCTTCTCTAGTCATTCGAGGGGATCAGGAGCATCGTACTCAGACTCCCTGATCCTTCTCTCTCTCATTGAGCACCTACAGGATAGCCCGAAGATATGTGCGCGCCAGACCTTTCGCTTGAATTCGTTCGACGCCCATGAACGGGTCTCTTTCCTTCAGATCACCCTTTAACTATAACCCGCATACAGACATTCATCTTCCTACAGGTCTCAACGAGGTTCGTACCATGAAGACTATCCTCAAGGTCATCGGTATTGCGGCTATCACCAGAGATTACTACCCGATTATAACGGTGCTTGGAGTTGTAAGGCGGAGGCAGTTCTTTTCGTGGTTTTTGAGTACCTGAAAGGTGATAATCATTTGATTATGCCTTTATCTGTATCAAGCCTCCAGTCGCTAATTGAATGATGCAATACCAGAATTTGAACTTTGAATGTGCTCGACGCATTGGAATGGGACAGATCGAAAATACGCTTCTCAATGTCGAATGACCAGCCATGTGAACTCCATTGATCCGCTACTTTGGTACCTCGGAACTCAACCTTCTGGTTGGATTTCTCTGACCAAAACACAACAAATAAGTGATCATAACCTAGCGCAGCATCCTATGGCTGATTAGATACTGTGCCATTTACTCAGCGAAATATGCGGAAGTCATTACGAAGTTTTGCCGTGCATAGTGAGGAAAGGATCGACATAGTAACGTAGACCTATACCAACTAGGGTGGCCCATCGTCTACGGTTGTCCATTTGCACCCCCAACCATCAATCCAACTT
The DNA here is from genome assembly GCA_024721195.1 of Marasmius sp. AFHP31. Taxonomy (NCBI): domain Eukaryota; kingdom Fungi; phylum Basidiomycota; class Agaricomycetes; order Agaricales; family Marasmiaceae; genus Marasmius; species Marasmius sp. AFHP31. The sequence continues at coordinate 8,176 of JANHQD010002655.1, forward strand.
GTAACGCCCTATTAGACAAGCTTGAGGTTCTATTTTGTTCAGACAGAATGGGATATCTCACATATACGGGCCATCCAGTCTCCACTAGCGGTAGCTAGTACACCGCCTGATGGACTGAAATCTAACGCTATAACTGCACTGAAGTTCAATATGCACCCCTCGAGCAAGGAGGAGCGGCCCACCAGAGTTCTTGTGTCCTTTAATTACACATCGCGTGGTGGCATTCCTCGGATCCCAGATGCGCACCTGACGATCTTTTGATGAAGAAGCGATCCATTTTCCATCCCGCGATATCGCAACTCCAAGGACAAAATCCTACGATTGGTTCCACCATAAGTAGCCGCCACGCAGACATGAACCTTCAAACACACCTTATGGCCAACAAAGTTCATCCTACACGGGTTTTCATTGAGACGGTTTCGGTCGGATACGTCCCAGTACTTCAAGGTTTTATCCAAACTTCCGCTGACTAGACCCTCATCATTGGGCGTAAAGGCAACGCTATATATGGAATCGCGATGGCCTTGCAGCAGCCCAATGAGCTGTCCAGTCGCCACCTCCCAGATTCGAACGTGGTTGTCCAAGTAGCCGGCAGCTACATATCGTCCGTCAGAGCTGAATTTTACAGATGTAACGCCGGCGTTGGCCTGGTCGGTGAGTGGATCAACGAATAACTCTGACGTGCCGTCTTCTATGTTCCAAACCCGGACTGGCTTGTCTCCCGATCCGGAGACAAGTGACTGTCCATCGGAAGAATAATCTACCGAATAGACTTCCTGTGTGTGGCCTTCGAAGATGTTCCTGATTCTTTTCATCTCAATGTCCCATACCTAGAGCATGAGTGTTTTTAGATGGGTTATCGGGAGACTTAGAAATTCACACCAACTTTGATGAGTTTGTCTTCTCCCCCGGTCGCGAGGTACTTTCCATTCGGGCTGAAACATACACTGCGAAGGTAAAGATCCCCTTCCCTATCAGCGACTTCATCCTCCAGTACGCTATAAAAAGTACAGCATAAGCGCTCCCGGTGGACACAATGCCGAATACGAGCTCCCATACTAGATCTTGTCACCAGTCTCCACATCAAAAATTTGAGCCGTTCGGTTACCTCCAGTTGCAACGTATTTTCCATCCGCAGAGAAGCGTACACAACAGACAACGCTGGAGGGTTTGTTCGCGAGGGATGTTAGTCGCAAGTTGATTATGATGAAGTACCGATCGATGCTACGAACCTGCTATGCTTAAGATTGTGTACAATATTGACATCTGATCCCTCCCGGTTGCTCGGATTAAATAGGGCAACCCAATCGTCACCCTCCTTTTTGAAGTCGGGAGGATGATCATCCTCTATCAGGTCTTGAGGAAATGGGTCTGAAGGTGTAGTGATTGGGGCAACTGATGAGCTCGACATTGTACCCTGAGCCGGAAGGGCAGATTCAACGTCTTGTTGAAAGTCGTCTAACGGCGATGTAGTGGAGGGTTGAGTCAGGCTTCGGTGAGTAAAAGTCTTCTATAATACTATCTGATCAGCCTACCCATCAGCTGAAAAAAGCTCGAGGACTCACCGAGGTTCTCTCTCTCTCTGCAGACTTGTGCCTCGTGCACTGGTGGGGGATAGGAAGGAAGGAACGTGTATGCTGTATTGCTGTACGCTACCAGCCTGATCGAAGCTACTGTCATGGGATGAACGATATCGTGAGATCCGGATCTGCCGATGTGGGGTCATCCTACGTTTCCTGTCGATATGTATCTGGCACCATGGGAGTATCATGAGCACATGCCCGTTCCTCTCAATTGTGTTCTGGGCCCTTTTTAGCTTGCCGACTGACTTCCAATATTGCAGTCAAGAGAGAAACCGCAGACATCGCATTGAACATGCTGAGAAAGCCCAGTCCAGGGTACAAAAATCCTGACGGGTTACGAAGAGTATGCATGAGGGTGATCCAACAATTCTGGCAGTGGTGGTGGTCACAGTTTGAAGTATTATTTGTCGTTGTTACTAAGTGGAACGCGCCACCTTCAACATTGCACGTGCGGCATCGATCGGCGATTTGGATATCTCCGAGCTTCTCTCACTTTCTCGCAGCAAAAATAGAAAAAGGGTCACCTCCAAACCGGTAGTACCTAAGTTCAGGTATACTGTACGTCCTCCATCTCAACAAACGTTGCTCGGGAGTCTATACCCGCCGAGTTGATCATGGGAAGCCTCGGATAACCAAGCGATTCAGCAAGGTCCGTAGACATAGGGTTAAATCCCTTAGCCTCCGAGAACTGACTAACGAAGTCGTACACCTCGGGTTGGAAGGTTCGGTACTTCAACTCGCAGCTCGAAAGAAGCGGTGGAAGTCCCAAAGCTGAGCATTCGAGATCCGACAGGGCTATGCGTCCGGCTGAATCGAGTGACCAATAGTATGGTGGGCCCATCGACGCCGATGTGGTCCAAGAAGTAAGATCTGGAAAACCATCTGAGAGGTATATCGGGGGTCGAATAAATAGATAGCACGGAACGTTGCGCTCGGGATTGATCTGGTCTCGGAACTCCAGACCCTGGTGTTCTTCTGTGGTGACGGGTTGGAGCATAAGTTCCACGACATCTGGCAGTACAGCTAGACGAACTATCACCAACGAAGTCTCCAAAGGAAAGTCGCCAATATTCACCATATTCAGACCATTCTTCTCGAGAGATTCCAAGTTGGTTGAAGATATGACTTGCTTGTGATAGCCACACACAAGGGTAGCTATGGGATTCACATAGCAAAACGATCCATACTTTGTCGCCATCTCGGGGAATGTGTGTGACAGAGAGCCTACAGTACGGAATAGCTATGAGAGCCTCAAAATCGTTAACTCGAGAAGTCAAACGCACCGGATGAAATCACCAAAGCACTCGCCCAACAATCGGTATCTGGTCGGGCGATTGAGGGACCCGTACTCCAGATCACACCGTCCGATTTTCCACTGTGAAATATGCTCCGGAAACGCTGCGATCACTGGACAACGAGCGTGCGGTATGGAATTCCAGACATAGTTTCGAATCGATGGTTCCGGGTGGACAACGAAGAAAACATCCAGTGGCCGAGACCAAGACAAGTAAGATAACACGAATTTGGTCGGGGCATACCGTATGAGATAAGTGAATAGATTATATTCGTTGTACATCTCAATACTCAGGGGAGGGGGCTGAACTTCGGTCTCAAGGGCGGGGACAAGGGTATTCAGGTGATGAATCCGGCGGAGGTGAAATGAGTGATCATGAAGCGAAGGGCCCTCTGGACCAAGAAGGACAGCCCCAGTATTGGGGTGGATCCACACACTGGAACATGAGAACTGATAGAGAAGTTGATCCATTGGCGCATTATCGGGTTGAAATGTGCTTGAAGTGATCTGATGTTATTCAGTTCTCTGCCACAAAACGACGAAATGGAAACGTACATAGAAGGTTTGCAAAGCCAAATAAGCGGTAAGATTCAGAATGGCTCGTGGAGAGGCCCTGTTGTGAGCACGGATAACATGGTTGGCTGACAAAAGATCTAGTCCAGTGTCAGACAGTCTGTCATACCGACCTTGACTTTACTCACCGTCACGGAAAATCAACATTGGAATGTCCGAATCGTTGAAGCCAAATAACTGTGTGAAACTGGCATGCCTGACAATCTGATTCGTAATCAAGGCCAGAAGCTAAAACACGGTGACCACACCTAATCCGGGAAAAAGTAAGGCAGTCTCTTTTAAAGGCCTGGAGAACAAAGATCAAAATCTGAATCAATTATCTATAGATTTCACCGACCTCGTACGCCCCTCTTCCGGTGTAACTTATAGTCAAGAATGACTCGGGTCGTTCCCTTCTGTCTTCGATGTGAGCAAGATGGCCGATCCTTTTGACGTCAATGCGGGGGTGACCAAAGTCTTCGTTGGTATTCGAGATGACCCGCAGGAGCTGGATTTCTCCCAATGGGATACGTTTGTACTGCAAACCGTTCCGTATGAGATAGTATATGAGCGATATATAGCCATCGTAGAACTCTACCTCAACTCTGAGCTTCACTCTCCATTCCTCGTCGACCGCCTCCACACACCAATTCGCGCTCCGCTCACGGCTGATATCGTGCCCAGATGTACCATATAGATGAATATGCTGATCTCCGTGAATTACACTGTAGCTGCCACCGGCGATGGAAAGACGCGATGAGTTGTTGAACATCCTGCGAGTAGGAGGTCGCTGTTTGGGTGAAAGCCTGAGGATTGGTCAAATCCATGGCCCATGTGAGAACCGTGGGATTCAATATCCCGTCGAGGTCCCGCTGTCGATTGGCATGAGAAAAGGGGTAGCCCCTGATCATTTTTCTGGTGGCGCTCTGAATTCTGGCAGTGCAACTAAATGGATCATTACCATGTTATTCATAAGTCGATCTGGCGCATGTCCATCGCTGTACAGTGCAGCTGCCGGAAGGCGGTATCGTTGAATCAAATCCTCATCCGAAACAAAAGATTGCGTGAATCCACGATGTGTAGAATAGCAGGCTCACCGAAGCTGGGTCGCTTAACTTAGGAATGAGTTTGGGTACCCAAATCTCTGTCGAGTTTTTCTTCATGCGCGCACAGCAGGCTTTCTATAACATATTTGTGTATGGTTGTCGTTGTCGTTGAGCCTTGACATTCCCGAGCGTTTGTCCTTCGATTCCGGATTCTATAAAGTCGAAGCTATACAAGAGGTATTTATAAGTTATGGTATCGGATACTGGAGCTTACTTCTTATCTTTGTAGCACCTTATAAGAGCTGACCATCGAATCTGCCGCGCGTAACCTCCCATCACAGGACAATACTGTACAATCAAAACCATGAGCGGCTTCAGCGGGATATACCAAGAAACCACGTACTTTACACCTCTTGTCAAACAAAAGACTCGCGTGTGCCACTTCGGTCATTGAAGAAATCCTTTCTGGTAGCCCAGCCCTGACGGAGCTCTCTTCCATATGAGGGCCGTCGAACGATTCAAACACAGCTTTCGTATCCTCTTGAGTCTTCGTCGTCCTCGACATGTTCAAAAGATCCTTCGGCTGATCATATCCCGAAACCCGTGGAAGCACGCGTTGAAAACAAAAAGGAGGGAAGAAAAACACGAGCACGCACCTCGTATATCACTTCTAATGGCAGTCTATACATATTCTGCAGTGACCCTCGACGACTTCCAAACGTCCAATTGTCCTTCGGCCAGTCGCCTTTTACCGAACCTGGCGATATCATAGTCGTCTATTCCTTTGCTTTTGGGGCATTTGAAGAATATTCACGCAGCAGGAACGGTTTGAAGAACGCGATTTGAAGGCATGTGAGGGGGGGAAAGCAGGGGAAGAATGTGGTACGAGTCCAAGCGTTGTCGCGCCCCGTGGAGTTCTTGAGGGTGAATTTGATTGATGACCATATCCCCATCCTTCGTTCGGCGAAGACCGTTTCGGTTTTGCTTCGAAATACTTTATCCGAAGAAAATGAATATTCGTTCTACATCGTACGATACAACCTGGCATATCAGTCAAGTCCTGGCAGCATCAGGTAGCTGATCATTGGCTTCGGCTTCGAATTCCAGAGTTCCAATTGTGGGTATTGTAGGTTCCAATGAAGCTACGCGTCTGATATGGAGAATAGCATGGCTTGTGAGCACTGAATGGAGTACCCGCTCAAAACTATGAA
>JANHQD010002655.1:13881-30304 GCA_024721195.1 Marasmius sp. AFHP31
AACTTAGGAATGAGTTTGGGTACCCAAATCTCTGTCGAGTTTTTCTTCATGCGCGCACAGCAGGCTTTCTATAACATATTTGTGTATGGTTGTCGTTGTCGTTGAGCCTTGACATTCCCGAGCGTTTGTCCTTCGATTCCGGATTCTATAAAGTCGAAGCTATACAAGAGGTATTTATAAGTTATGGTATCGGATACTGGAGCTTACTTCTTATCTTTGTAGCACCTTATAAGAGCTGACCATCGAATCTGCCGCGCGTAACCTCCCATCACAGGACAATACTGTACAATCAAAACCATGAGCGGCTTCAGCGGGATATACCAAGAAACCACGTACTTTACACCTCTTGTCAAACAAAAGACTCGCGTGTGCCACTTCGGTCATTGAAGAAATCCTTTCTGGTAGCCCAGCCCTGACGGAGCTCTCTTCCATATGAGGGCCGTCGAACGATTCAAACACAGCTTTCGTATCCTCTTGAGTCTTCGTCGTCCTCGACATGTTCAAAAGATCCTTCGGCTGATCATATCCCGAAACCCGTGGAAGCACGCGTTGAAAACAAAAAGGAGGGAAGAAAAACACGAGCACGCACCTCGTATATCACTTCTAATGGCAGTCTATACATATTCTGCAGTGACCCTCGACGACTTCCAAACGTCCAATTGTCCTTCGGCCAGTCGCCTTTTACCGAACCTGGCGATATCATAGTCGTCTATTCCTTTGCTTTTGGGGCATTTGAAGAATATTCACGCAGCAGGAACGGTTTGAAGAACGCGATTTGAAGGCATGTGAGGGGGGGAAAGCAGGGGAAGAATGTGGTACGAGTCCAAGCGTTGTCGCGCCCCGTGGAGTTCTTGAGGGTGAATTTGATTGATGACCATATCCCCATCCTTCGTTCGGCGAAGACCGTTTCGGTTTTGCTTCGAAATACTTTATCCGAAGAAAATGAATATTCGTTCTACATCGTACGATACAACCTGGCATATCAGTCAAGTCCTGGCAGCATCAGGTAGCTGATCATTGGCTTCGGCTTCGAATTCCAGAGTTCCAATTGTGGGTATTGTAGGTTCCAATGAAGCTACGCGTCTGATATGGAGAATAGCATGGCTTGTGAGCACTGAATGGAGTACCCGCTCAAAACTATGAATGGCTTTTTTAGCATATCAGATATCGTTTGAACGGATGAGGGTACGTACGAAGATAGCACATGCACGAGGTCGCGCTGAGAACGGCCGATGCAAGCATGAACAAAAAGGGGGTTGTCAGGGTGAGCACGATGCAGCTGCGATTGACTTACTGGAAGAGCCAAAATCACAACTACGTTGACCAGGGAAACCACTGGACAAAGTTGAACATCCGATCAGTCCTATCGCCGACCACTTGACGATGATATTGGGAGCACTTACAAAAGACGAGGATGTAGTAGACTATTCCTGTTCAAACGGAACAGTGTCAGTACATATCTGGCTGGGACGATTGCCGATAGGAGCTCGAGGCTCACCGTCTCGATACACAGCATTCATAAGTTCATACTTCCCGCCCATCCGGACTACGAGTGATTAACTATCAGGATCACTTCGCGCCGTCCCGTGAAGAGGAATTGGGCAACTTACAGGCCGAGATCCCAGGAATGATTATCATTACTAGAGTGCCTGTGGATATCCGTCAGTTGATCTCTCAACGTGAGGGAGCGATATTAACGTACCAGTGTCATATACCATCAACAAAACCCAACATAAGTACAGTATATCACTCCCGCGCGAAATAAAACAGCCACGAAGCTCGGGTTGTAGTGCAACTGCCAGGAGATCAGCCCCTAAGAAGATATCGGGAGTCTCAACGAAGCTGACTTGCATTCGGTAGCGTTAATAAACAACTCGAAGAAGACAAAGCAAGGGATCCAGCACCCCAGAAAAAAAGCAAAAATGCTGATTGCGACGACGAATTTGCGTCCCCACACAGCCCACAGGCGGACTGCGAGAAGTGCTGGATGACCTAATGAATTTTCATGCGCGCTACGAGGGTAATCCGAAAGCGCACCTTCAGAGAGCGCAATGCCTCCGACAAAACTCCCTGCAGGATTGAATGTGTTATACATACTATACAGACGAGGCGGTTGTGTTCGAACGCACATCCGCCAACGTAAAAGTTGATCCAGCAATCCTGTGGGCTCAGGCCCTTCGCGAACTGGTCTAGTAGAAGAGGAGAACGAAGGTTAGAGCATAGACTCGAGCTACACACATTCTCTTACGATAAAAAACCATCCCGGTGGTGTCGAAGAAGGGCAGGTATCGTTGTAGTAGGTATAGAATTGTCACCAAAGTCCACTTCTTCCTCCAGACGTGCGTCACCTCCAGATCCAAGTTGAGCACCACATCGTACACAAGTATGGTCGAGCTCACAACTGAACCAAGTCATCGTGGTCATGGTATCAGGAGCTGCTTCGTAGACACGGATATAGTGCATACGTACCGTCAACATACTGAAACAAAGTCAGTCAAGGTCTATTTTAGGTTTCAGATAGAGGCTCACCGCGACTATGCTTTGGTGCCATACACTCGTGTCAAGCTTTGAGAGCGCTGTCGCTATGTTCGTACCATCCGACATCGTCCTGAAGGTTCGGAGGGTAACTGGGCTGGCAGTCGCTGACCACGGAAATGATTCGCTTATAAGACATCCGATGACAGTGATCGGTTCAAGATGATGATCGGTAACAGGCGATTAGAAACAAGGACACTAGCTCGAGGAGCTGAGTGCTGTACCATTCGCTGTGCTCTTGGATGAATTGTTACATGCACGAGCTCCGCAAGTGATGGTAACTATGAATTCTGACTCCAAATACGGTTGAGTGGGTCTTGCCCAATGGCGCGTACTTGGCATCTTGTCATGCTTGCGTGAGGATCAAGATGTCGACCGACCAGAGGATCTTGGTATGAGAACGAACATATTGACAGACAGACAGATTCATGACGCATCCGAATAGACCTGTTCTCACCTTTGCCAACTATCAGAACCCCGCATGGTCATCGCTTTATCTATCATAGTCATGCCAACTATCAGCTGCCCATCGTCTACTTGGCTGTCTCTCGCGCTTGATATGATCATCATCCCGAGTCGCGGCGCCACCAAGCGGGCATGAATCACTGACAGCGATGCTTTTTAGTAAAGAGGGCACAAAACCGTTCCTTGCGATGCAACAAAAGAAACGCACCGGATAGTTCTGAACTTGACCTCGGTCCAATTCAAGTCCAAAGAAACCTTGAACTACAGATGCCGGTGAGGAACGTATCGTTGCTTCAACCGAGCGAGGGCTGAAGCGCTGATAACTCAGCCATCCTCTCTTTCCTCGCGACTTCCACCCGCCGCTTGCAGTCAGCCCGTCTCCTTCCCTTCATGTCCTTTGCCTCAGTTTTGGTCCCACCATTTCTCCCCTCATACACTAAGACAAGGAATAATCACATTAGACGAGTACATATACAACCCACTAGCAGTACATAATCACAGTTTCAATAGCACGATTCTTGGGGGTGGAAAGCCAGTCACATCAAGCTTGAGATAGCACTCAGCGGACCCAGAAAGGTCAGGAGGAGCAGCGGAAGGTTCCCGCCCACCCAGTCGGCGTGACCCTTCCCGCGACGTGGTCGAGCTTCGCTCGCCCCAGCCCAGCCCTTTAGCTCCCTCTGCCCTCACTGGTCAGCTCCACCGAGACGAGGTTGGACGCTATTTCCTACAAATTCCCTAGTGGGTAGTGGTAAAAAACAGGATCAAAACCGTAGGATGTGATGATAGCGGTCAATCAAAGCAAAGATGATATATTTTCGTTGGCGTTGGTAGAAGGTACGCACAGCTTTGACGTCGAGTCCTGGAAGGCTATGGTTCTGGCTCGTCTGTCGGTATCGGTATGCAGCGCTGTGACTTGAGCATCTTCAGATTCTTCATGGTACGGTGGCAAAAGACGTGACTTCGGCTCTCGGCAGCCCGTCTTGCACAGTCTCCGCAAAAAAAAGCCAGTAGCGCACGTGTTTCGACAGCTTTAAACCGGACCGGGCTTTGAATTTGACGCCTGCTCGCGCCTGGTAGTAATATCAGTAAAGCTGTGCTTCCCCTGTGCTTCCCCTGTACAATGGCCATCCGCCTGCATAACCCGTGAGTTATTTTTTATATGATGCTGGCTCACTTTGTAACTGTGTAGGACACCGCTCAGATTGATAGAGATCCTTCAATAGTTCATGAAACACGAAGGTACCCGCCGAACTCTCGGGAGCATACGCTTCGTCGCTTAATCTTCTATTTCTCACGCTGGATAGATTAGGGGTCAAAAACATCACCCTCAATGTGTACTATGTCCTTGTCTGTGAGATACAAACTAGGCTTCGCTAGTCTCGTGCAAGAACTACGAGTAACTCTTGAAGCCATCTTGAAATTCGCAGCTACTGAATTAAGCGAGTAACTCGACTAACCTGATGTCTGATATTCGGGATCGACATCGCCAACCACGCAGCCGTCAAACCCTTTGAAAGCAACTCAACATTCAACGTAAACCATCCCGGAGACACCGAATAAGCCCTCATTCGCCTGATTGGGTTACTGGACGCACAGACACCGGTACCGTACGACCCTGACACCCGTCGAAGGGTCGTACCAGGTTATAATTTCCCCTCCAGTCGGTTCGAGTAACGCTTCCGATGCCCCCTCCTCGACCTGAACCATGACCGACCAAACTTCTTCCTCCCCTCGAACACAGCCGGATCATAGCGGCATTATCATTGGCACGAGCGTAGGCATCGTAACCGTCGTACTCCTCGTCATCTTTGGGATAGGATACGTACGTCGGCGGAAGAGAAAAGTCGAGCGGGCTCCAATCGCCGTCTCGTCAGTGAGGGACTTTGTTGGGGCGAAGAGGTCGAACAAAAACGAGGAGGGGGACTTGGAGAGGGGGGTGAACGCGTCGGAAGAGCAGGCTTTGATCGAGGAGAGTCTGAGGAGGAGATATTCCTTGAATGAAGATTCTTACCATGAGAAGGAGACAGCGGTTGGGGAACACGAAGAAGGTGAGTGGAGCGATCGTTTCCCCATTACAGCCCGTTAGCTGACAGCGGGATATTAAGACGTCGAGTTCGTCCGTCATAATCGGACGCTGGAAAGTATCCCTGAAGACCCTTCGCCTTCGAGTTCCCTTCGTTCATTATCGCACCCGGCACTAAGGACCATACACGAGAGAGCATCTTCCCCTTCCTTCGATTCTGATTCCAATTCCCAATCAACATCTTACTACTCTCAACAGGAAGATAGCCTCAGCTTCAATACTACCTCATCCCCTCCACCCACTGTGTCGCGTAAATTACCACTCCCACCTCCGCTCACTGTGGCGAAGAAACCACTCCCTAGTTCTGAGGAACACGTTTACGATACACAAAGCCCCGAGGCCATCGACCTACCCAACCCCTTTACGCTACCCAACCCATTCTCTCGCCCTCTCCAATCCGTCCCATCCTTCAGCTCTCACGCAACATCTCGTTCCCGCTCAGAAACAGGTATCTCAATATGGGGTGGCATCGAAGCCGCTCGAATGCCAGAGCTCGCGTTCGAGGGGTCTCAGCCGTTGAGGGTTGGGAAGACTGTGCAGGTCATCGAATCGTGATATAGTAGCGTAGCATATACCCGGGACTGACTATTTATTACCAGTAGATTACTCATTAAAGGAGGAGACGTTCTCCCATACCTCTAACCAATGGACGCCGTATACTTATGCAGAGACGCCGTTTCGAACAGAAGCAGAATTACTCACACTGCTTGCATGTTGGTCTAAAGGCGAGATTCGGAAGGAAGGGGGGGTGCTGTCGAGGATACTTACACTTCTATAGGCCACACGCCACTCTCGGCGACATACATACAAATCCTCAATCCGTTCCTGGTGCCACCTCTCTCCAATCCGAATATTTAGATACTCAAACAAAGTGCTTGCGCCATCACACTGGATTCAAAGGTTAACAGAACGGTTGTGAAGGTATTCGGGACGAGCCTTCGCTCGGGAAAGACTTTTGGACGTAGATCTACTCAAAACTGTGATTTCAGCGCTACGGGGTGCTAAGGGTACATACACTTCCAGCCAATGGTTTTCATGAAAATTTCTCAAGACTCAGATGCTCTCGCTGTTGTCATCGAATCCAATGGCGCAGCAGAGTCACCGGTCGACGACCCACTTGCTTCACTTGCTTTCATAGCCGCTCGGTTATCATTCGAGCAGAAGCCACCAGTACGTAAGTTTTGAAGTGTGAACGTGAGGTACGTGAGATGTATGTAATGTATCATGAACGTGAAAATACACGCAATTGTCGAGTGATGAGTTTACGTTGTTTGAGCAACCGAAAGATGATATCTGACAAGTCCTGGGTCAACTCATTGCTCTGTAACCTTTCAAAATGTCATTAATTATGGGCGGATAGCTCCTGAAGTTCAGTTTTGACGCCCTCGACGATCGCCGCCCGACAGCCACCGAGTATGTTGGGCGGATCATACAGAGCATTTGGGCAGCTATGCTATCCTGTGAGAGGTCGAGGAAGGTATAAAAACTTCCTTAGAGTAGAGGCAAGACTGTATCCACTGCTTACTCTTACCGTCTCACCAAACATTCACCATGATGAAGTTTATCACCTTCGTCACCGCCGCTGCACTCGCCCTAAACGCCATTGCGGCACCTTCCCCCAATCCTGAGGCTGCCCCCGTTCCGGCCGAGCTCGTCGAGAAAGACACGCTCGAAGCTCGTGCAACGTGCAACTATGGCTATAATGAGAATACCCCCAACCACTTGGGTCCTGGTCAAACTTATAACTGTAGGAAAGTTACCTATGTACGTGTTGTGTTTGCATACTCTTCGACGCTTCCAAGGACACGTTTCTCAACCTTCGGAATAGGTCCTGTCCTCGTATAGTTGCTATGTTGGATCTGGCCCGACTTATTGCTGCTCTGGACAGCCTTACAGTACTCCGGTGAGTACCAATTCGATCAATATCAATGTCCACGAATGATTGACTATGCTCTTTTCCTAATTCTCTTTCTTTCATTCCTTGGATTAGATTGGCACTGTCGTGGATGGCTGCTTCAATTGACATCATCTTCTGAATGGGTGTATTTGTACCAAATGGATGGCGCCTATAGTACTCAACGCCGCGAGATCGATCTCTTCTTTACTTAGTCTGGACTCATAAAACCTGGAAATAACAATAGCCACATGCATCATTTCTCAGTTAAACGCCGGGCCTATCTAAATTTACGTTCACGTACATTTTGCGGTACGTGAGGTACGTGAATCACCCCACACTAATGACATCTAGCTCATAAGGGAGCTGCCAAGCTCAGTACTTGAGCCGAATTAAGGAAGAGGAACGGGAGACACATCTAAGGTCGCAGTCTCCTCTGCGATGCAGTCAAGCTCACGAACGCTACTAGTAGCCGTACACAAACCATCTATTCAAGAAGACGCCGCCGCCGAGCAAATATGGCTTCTGCCGGTAGTCAACCTCATTCAACTCAATGTTTCTATAGGTATGAGAGGGGGGATGGCGTTGACAGTACACAGATTACTACCTATTGATAGATTGCCGCAATTTCGGGAGAGAAAGATAAATCAGGTCAACATTACTGACTCTTACCGTGGTCTAAAAATCCTTGGAGATCCGTTGGAACTTAGAAACCGAGCCAAACGGGAGTCTTATATTTGTGACGCCGACGGAGAGCACCTACAGCAATCTAACAGGTGATGCCGACCGTGGTCGTGTTCTACACAAGGATATGAGGTTGGTGACTGCGCCCATCATGGACGTGAATTGGGTACATGACTGTACGCAACACGGTACGTGAATTTAGCATGCATCAGGGCGAAAATGAAGGCGTCATCAAGACTCCTTCAATCACCCGCTGAGGCGAGGTGTGGTCCCGGTTCCGATAAATAAAACCCATCACTCCACGTCCAATGAACACCGAACGATACTTCTGAAGGCTTGAAGTGATGCCTGTCGGGAGGTAGATAACAGTAAAAAGTACAAAGAGAAAGAAAGAAGCTTATACTGTCTCCAAATGACTCAACGCCGAAATGGATCTTGGTCTGGGGGTGTTGCAGAGACGACAGGATATATCCCCGAGCGAGATGTCACTCAATTCTGATCGCATTTTCGGATTGTAGAATCGTGTATTGTTCACGTCTGACTGGAGTGTGAAGGTGTGTGTAGCGTGTAGGGCGTGTGATCTGTAAAAAAAGAAAAAGAAGTTAGGATGAAGGAATATAAGGAAACGATCGGGAACGTCAAAGCGTACCGCTTCTGTCCACCTTACAAACCCACTATCACTACACGATTTACACTCAACCAAAGGGTCCTTATTAGCTAACTCCTCCACGGTGTTGGTGTCTACCCCACACGCATCCATGATCCTCTTAACCACCTCCGTCACTAGCGTGGAGTTCCACATGACTTGGGTCCCAGGGATGTGTTCCATGACTTACAGCCCAAGACGCAGCAAACGGGCTACGATACTCTCCGTATCTCCACCCCTTTGGCGTTCGCATCAACATTGGGGACCGGGAGGGACACCGGTGCTAATACACCCTAGACCCCCACAAAGCTACTTCGCAAGCTGTACATCTCCAAATTTCGTCGTCATCGTCGGGAGAAACTCCAAGTCGCCCCACCGACCTAGCACCCACCTCCCCCAAAACAATCCCCTCAAGAACACGTACGAGAGTGTCCTCCGCGACGGGGGTATCCACCGCTGTGTGGTAAATCAAGTCGTTTAGCAGTGAGGCTTCGGGGGTCATGACGAAGTCGCCCCATGGGATCGGAACTGTGTGGGTGAGGGGTGAGGGTGGTGTGCCGGTGATAAGAGACAAGTCCGTTCAGAGTATACCGTTTCTTGGAGGGCTTGTATCCATTGTGCGCGGTTTTGGGTGAGGAGTTGGATTAGTTGGGGATGGATTTCGTGTCAGTCTGGTTTCAAATTTTTCGTCTTTGTGGAGGGGAGGTTAGGAAGGGGAAGTAGGAAAGGGAAAGGGAGGGAGGGAGGGCGGCACGTACTTTGTTCATCGAGAAGTTGAGCCTCGAGGGGTCGAAGGTGGGAATGGCATAGTAATAATATTACACACGCTGTTATTCGAAGGGGGGTTTTATACTAGAATTAGGGTGTCCATGTCATGATTCAAAGACTACTTCAATCGCGGGTACCAGTCGGGGTTTACTTCCAGTTTCGGCAAACGAAATTAATCATCGTTCCGCATCCAATGGAAACCGGACGTTACTTCCGAAGGGTCGATGTGGTACCTAGACAGTTTCAGTGTCAGTGTCGGTTAAGTAGAAAGAGAGAGAGAGAGAAACTTACTCTGTCTCCATATGACTCAACTCCAAAAGGGGGGTGTCGGAGAGATGACAGGATATATCCCCGAGCGAGGAGAAGAATTTACCTGATTCCGATCGCAGCTTGGTGTTGTAGAACTGAGTTTTGTCCACGTCTGGCCGTATCGTGAAGGTGTGTGTACCGTGCCGTTCGCAGTGAGTGATCTGTAAAAAAAATAGAGTTAGGATGAAGGGATATGAGGAAACGATTGGAGTCTGCGTACCGCCTCTGTCCATCTTAAAAGCCCAATACTACTATCGCACGTCTGACACTCGACCAAAGGGTCCTCATCAGCCAGCTCCTCAACTGTGTCTACCCCGCACGCGTCCATCAACCTCTTAACCACCTCCGTTGCATTAGCGTGGATCTCCACACGACTCGGATCCCAGGGGTATAACCCATCGGTTACAACCCAAGACGCATCGAACGGGTTATGATACTCTCCGTATTTCCACCCCTCCGGCATCGGCACTGACATCGGGGACCGGGGGGCACAACGGTGTAAATACACCTTGGACCCCCACAACGCTCTCTCGCACGACGTACATCTCCAAATTTCCGAGTGGGCGGAAGAGAGTTCAAGTCGTCTCACCCACCTCGCACCCACCCCCACCAAATCAATCCCTTCAAGGACACGTACGAGGGTGTCCTCCGCGACGGGGGTATCTACCGCTGTGTGGTAAATCATATCGTTTAGCGGCGAGGCTTCGGGGGTTAAGATGAAATCGCCCCACGGAATCGTAAAGGTGGGGGCGAGGGTGAGGGTGGTGGCGGTGTACCGGCGATAAACGTCGTATAAGAGGCGAGTCCGTTCGGAGTATACCGTCTCTCGGAGGGCTTGTGAACGTTGGACACGGATTTGAGTGAGGACTTGGGTTAGTTGGGGATGGATTTCGTGCCAGTCTGGTTTGGAATTTTTGTTTTGTAGGGGGAGGTTAGGAAGAGAAAGGGGGAAAGGGAGGATGTACGTACTTTGTTCATCGAGTAGTTTCTTCTCGGTGAGGAGACGGATACAATCGAAGGAGAATCGAAGGGCGTAGTGGTGGAGCTCGTCGGTTGTCCAGCCGTGGGACTTGAGGCGGGAGAGGATGCTAAGTGGTGGGGGAAGGGGGGCGTGAGTTTGGGATTCGGAAGAATAAGAGAAAGCGTTTACTTTCGAGCACGTTCTTTAGGTACTTCGTCCCACCACTTTGACATTTTATCGGTTAACTATGTGGTTTGAATCAAGGGTGCTTTCAATAACGCGGTTATGGTGGAGGACTTTACCACTTCGAAATCGAACAACTTTGGATGTCCGACGTTCCGCTCCCATTCTTTCATCTTATCGGTGTTCCCTTTCGATTCGTGGTACGCACGGAGAGATGTGTTGACCATAGAGGGAATGTAGAATCGGGAATCGTTGTATACTGAAGAGGGTAGGGGTGAACTTGAATTCGTCTCTCAAATAATGAGACACTGACCTCGAAACGGAAGAACACTCTCAATCGCTTTTTTTGTATCCCTCCCGATCCTCGGTTTGTTTCTGAGAATCTCAGTGATCGGAGAAAACCTAACCGATCCGTTAGCAGGGCAACAGAGGGACAAAAGGAAAAGGGGAACGTACAACTTGGATGTACACCGACCACAACAGGCAACCTTGCAAGCCCAAAACACCTCATTTCCCTCACACACCTCTCCACAAGTATGACATCGCAGGTCAAATATGAGTGCCGCCAACTGGGGTTCATTCAAGGTCGAAGGGACAGAATGTAAAGGTAGAGGAGGTTTGATTCTTGTGAGAGCGCTTTTCCACAATCGTTTGCTTGAGGAACGGGATAGGAGGAAGGAGCGGATGTGGCGTGTTGTCCGGGAGAGGGAAAGGAGGTCGTGGGGATCGACGTAGGCGAATATCTTTTGGCGGATTTTAGTTATAGAGAGGGTAAGTTCGGAGACGAAAGTAAGTATACCTCGATTACAATTTCTAGAGGCATTTCGAGAATTCCTAGACGGCGTAAGGAGGTCCCTGCAGGCTCTTGCCGATCCTGAGCTTGAGCTTGACGACGATTTTCGGTACCGGTGACTTTTGCCGACTTTTTGCCGCGTAAGGTCGGTTTATAAAATTTATCCTTGACATTGAGATTGATAGTGTTTTGGTTTTTGGACCGTGTTCTCCCGGTTTCGGCCATATCTGAGGAAAGCCAGAGGTGGTGGTGGTGGTTGCAGGACAAGACTGGTTTGTGACTCTGTGTTAGTGGGCGGGTTGCCACGTGGGTTCCCGTACCAACGCGCCGGCTAAAGTCCGACACTAAGTAGTCTGACAGTCACAGCTTTGGCCTAATCCATTACAGCCAGGGACCCGCGTCCCTTTTCTAACCAGCTCTACGTCAACTCGTCGGACTAGCCCTAGATAACGGCCTCCATAGACGTTTGCCGGCTTTGGTTCGATAGCTCGAACACTCGTAATCCGGTCGATATATGAAACTGTTCCTGCAAAATGGAGGATCTACATTCATAATGTCCACCAATACCCCGTCCAAGTCTCTCTAGCTACTCGTGGATCCCCAGGGAAAGAACTTCTAGCGGAATGAGCTTGGTCAAAGCTTGGTCAGTACGTCCAACATATGCAAGTGCTTGAGGGCGCTCTCAAGCTGGTATGTCCCGCTTCTTGATCTCACAAGGCTCATAGATTGACTTGTCAGCTCGTTGATAAAGATGAGGATACTCCTTCCAGGTCACTCGCATCTCGATACCGGCGGCACGGAGCTCAAAAGATCGACTCATTAGAGCTTCAACTACAACTTCAATTTACATCTCGCATGAACAATTCAACATTCCACTACTCCTGAATTATACACTGAATGCATGATACACGGCGAACATAGCTCGCCCTAGAAACCGTTTGGGCTTTAAGCACCGCAGGCAGGCTGAAGGCCGGTTGTAAGTCACTGAGTTGCGTTCAAATCGAGGAACTCACGTTGTCGCAGCACTTGCGGGAAGTTCCAGGGCCGTTGGGACCACAGTCCCATTCGTTGGACTCGCAGCTAGGCTTCCAGGCCTAAGGATGCGCACGGTTAGCGCGGTGGGAGGACTTGGAATAGGGCCACACTTACGCAAGCACGTTTGTCATGAGTGACCGGCTCAGCAGCAACCACAGCGATGCCAGCGAGAGCAGCAATGAGGGCAAAGAGCTTGACTTGCATGATGATTTGGTAGAAAAGAGTTGACTGTGAGCTGTAAGGATTTCTTTGGTTGGTTATTGATACTGTTCTCTGGCCAGCTTTTATACGAATTTGCTCTGTTGTTCAAAGCGCCAGGCTGCCTTTCGGCAGCTCAAGCTGGCTAGCTGTGGAGCTCGCTAGTTCCAAAACTGGCATGATATGAGCGCTGCTTCGGTTACAGCAGGTTCGTCGTAGTCGAGTGAACAGTGATTCGTGAAGCCCTATCACCTTCGGAGACAGCGATCTCCCGACTATGTTCGAGCGTAGCAGACGGCATCCAAGAGCCAATTCATCTACCCCACGACCTCGACGTCACGACTTCCGAGATCGCCGCACTGGCCTCTTTATTTTAGGGGAGCGCCCGGTACAACATTTGAACCGCATCTAACGGGCTTAGTACAATGGTACTTCAGCCGCGCCTCTTTTTCGAAACGAAAGAAAGGCTTGGGACCCCCCATACATCGATATGAATTGACCCTTTGACGTTCAGTAGGAATCGGGAACTCTCCCCAAGAGTATTTGGGCGATATGCTGGATGCCACACCTGCCGAGATTCACCGCTATTAACCATTCAAGATAATAATCCTATACCCGGAGAGCTTGCCTTTTCAACCGTTTAACAAAGGTTCATCATTCGAAGTCGCCCCGGGACGTGGAGGTGTACAGACAGCATTGATTAAACGACAGAACATAGTGTACAGGGCTTCAGGGGTGTAAGCAGGCAGTAGACAGTATCCCTTCTTCCGGCCTCCAAGCTTTGCCCGCAGACATCCGTGCACCCGAGCGAACTCCGAAGAAACCGTTTGAAGGAAATTCTGGTTGTATATGTGGAGCCTCAAGAATGATCACAGGCGATCCGAGAAGGCCTTCTGCCACTGGCGGGCGCACGACTTGGCCTCTACCTCGCGATCATGGAAACCGGGGTGACGTTGGATGATTGGGCTCGTAACAACGCTTCCGGCCTCTATTGATCCAACAGGTAAGAGTCAAAACAGTCTCCTTACGGATACGGTGCTACGGGGGGCTGTCGATGACTGTCGAACGTTGAATGGGAACGAAACTCCAAAGGGATTCTTTGTATCTGTCTATACTTTTCAGTCTGTGCTGAAGTCGCTCGTGATCGAGTCTAAACCGCCGTCGCCCACATAGAACAAGAACAATTGCATTACTAAGGTAACAAGAATACAACATGGAAGCCAGCGGTGTAGTGTATGATTGAGAGCTGTAGAGGTTTTGTAGTGTCGGCAGAACTCTGCACGGATAGAACGGACGTGATAGGGCCTCGGATGCATGAAAAATCAGGCTGTTGGGTGGCCAGTATCTGAGAAACAGTGGAATCAGTGTGCCTTGGTACACAGTGGAGGTAGAGTGGTATGCAGCCAAATGGCAGGGGGATTGCGCTTTGCTCACGCGTTCAGGCTGTGGAAACCAGTTCAGTTTGACGAACTTACGTTGTCGCAGCACTTGCGGGCAGTACGGACCGTGAGGTACCTTCTCTGGGTAGATTCCTGCGTCTCTATGTCGGCGTATGACCGTACTCTTGCCATGCTTTGACTTCCCAAGTAACTGTCTAGTGTGGGTAGGTCCTGTGTACTGGAGGGTCCTCGCATATCGTCCGTGCTCGCTGCGGTGGGGGCTTTTACCTGCCAGATCAAATTTTGATGATGGTGGTAAGAGGTCACGTTTCCCCCCGACACTGCCACTTCGTTATTCTTACACCCAACTGTTCGCTATACCCTGACACGGTGAAAGACCTTCTCGATCTGTGCCAAGAGCTCTAATAAGTGATATGTGCTTTTCTGATCTTCTGATCCTCCGAATTTGGAGGGATCGACACTGGGATCAGATCATCAACCATCCTGGACAGTCTTGGATTGATGAGAATGCTTCAAACACAAGGGAGGCAACCAAGTCAAGGATAGAAGTACAGCGGTACGTTTGTGTGCTCTAACCTCCATGTTCGATCTTACAACGTCGTTCTGTCCCAGGTTCACCGCGCGGCTCCCGATGGATACCCTCTCCCTTTCTGTGCTTACGCGGTCTTGGGACTTCAAGCTTCATCAATGGCCATCCCGAATATGTGGCTGATGGACATGTCGATTCTGTTTCGTAGAACAACCACGGAACTTTGTACGTCCAATCTTTGGCATTTGCTGTGAAGAACCGTTACTATGTTTAGCTTTTGCGTTTCGTTGTTCAGGATAATCTCAGCATGGCAGACATGAAGTTCTGGTGCGGCCTTGCTCATACTGCGATCTTCGAGTGTCTTGACTCGACGCCTCGAAGGGAGCTTCTTTGTGAGGCAAGGATATTTACCTGCGCCTTTGATCCTGGACATCATCTGATACCCTAACCCTCCACCGATCAGCCATGGGAGGTGCACCGAGCCTTTAAATTTCTCTGCCAAAGAGATCAAATCCACTTGTCGAGGAAGCTGGGTAGCAGCATGACGATTGGAGCCATTGCCCTTAACGAGATGTGGTGTGGGAGAAGGAGAGGTGTGTGATCAAAGAATAGTTTCGGTGTGTGTTGTTACCCTTCGTTGATTCGTCTCAGCAAACTGAACGCGAATCGCCTCGGCTAGCATCTGCCAGACTATAATTGCTCGAGCTCTTCGGGGCCAGATAACGACCGTAGACCGTACATCGCGACTCTTGACTTGGTACCTGATCATCCTCTCCGTTATTGGGATCTGATCTGATCATCATCGAGATTTTGATCGACATAACCTTAGTATGAAGTCCACCTTCTTGCTCCTGTCATATCCACCAGGATATGAACCTTCAAGCCACTTCACCTGTCCTGTGCCGAAAACAGCAATAGTTCGGTTGCTTTCCCTTATTAGATTACCTCTCTTTTCTCAGATAGAGCATGGCAGATCCTCTACCCTACAACCTGACAATCCCATCCCAGACAGCCTCCCTCACTTATTCCCCTCCTCGAGGCCCACGCACCAAAGCGCCTGAAGGATGGGAACTCGCTTACCCCGCCGTCGACAGAATCGGTCACCAACGACAAGGAAGAGGCTCCAACTTTCACAACTCCACCAGGGTGGACGCGTTGGGAACCGCAATCTACGTGTATGGTACCGGCACGAAGGTATCATACGGGTTCTTCGTGGATGACCAGAACGTCGCTCAGACCTTCGATATCCCGCAAGGGGGACTTTTGGAAAGTATGACCGGGATGCAGTATAAGGAACACAACGCAACGTTGACGGTAGTCAGGAGTGAAATGTTGGCGTTTCAGTATGCTGACCTTACCATCGGGTTGGGTTATCCGGGGTGAGCACGATTATCCGTCTAGAGCGCTAGCATAGATCTTACAAATAGCCGGATCTAGAAAAGAGATAAAGAACAGCACGATCGAAGCAGTTGTGGAAGCAAATCAACCTAACCCGTACTTTGGGGCATGCTAATTTGACGTACCGTGTAGCGTACGGTAGCGTACCAGTAGCGTTCAAGTAACGTTCAAGTAGCGTACCAACAGAGCACAGCCACTGATCCTCATCAACGCTCTCCGTGGAGTCTCTTGTTCGATTATCGGCCCTCACAGTCTCGAGACGAGCTCCACTTTAAGATATCGGCAACTATAGGAGACAGGGAGAGGATCTACCATCCAATTGAAGGCACAAGGCAACTTCTGCCAGCCAAGTACAACAGTACTCTTGTGTCCGGGTTCCTCTTCCGACCGTCTCCCTCAGTAGTGATCTCTCAAGTACAGGGATGACATTGAGGGAACACTCTTGAACTCCACTGCTCAAACCTGTGCACGACTTTACCTCTGTAAGTCCTTGACTTTGATTACAGCATCGGTAGTGGTACATGGCTCTAAATCATTGTAGT
>JANHQD010002655.1:30324-53595 GCA_024721195.1 Marasmius sp. AFHP31
ATCAAGAGGTCAGTCGTTTAAGTCGACTAAAGGGAACTCGCAGATAGGAGTTTCACAGATCCTGGGGCATTTGACAGGGGTCGCACCTCCATCCTTCAGATTCCTAAATAGATTTGTTTTCGCTTTTATTCATACAACTCAAAAATCTAATGTCCGGTAAAAAGTGTACAGCCTAGAAGTGCATGGTAGGAGACAAAACTCAGAAAGAACGGGAAGGCATCCACTAGAAAAGCCCAAACAAGCCTGCCCAATCGCGACTATCTTAGAGCACATCGAGGTTGAGACCGGCACCGACATTAACATTGATGCCATGTGTCGGGAGGGCAAGGTCATCGGGACAAGGACTGGTAGTTACGGTGGCAGGAATAGGCGTGGTTGGGGTAGGCGAAGTATAATGACTCGTGGAAGTTGCCTCATCGCAATCCGATGTATGAGGGGCTGGGGAGGTGTAGGCACTCGTAGTCAGGATAATGGTTGTGGGAATTGTAGGCGTGGGGGAGGTCGATTCGGAGGTAGAGGTAGTGATAGTGACAGGTGGCGGGACCGTAGGCGTCAAGGTGATCTCGCTAGTAGTTGTAGCCGTGGTTGAATCATCACAATCAGAGGTGTAAGGAACCGTGGTGGGAACGCTTGGGATAGTAGGAGTGGTAATGGTAGTAGGAGTAGGAATACTGGGCGTCGGGGAAGTATAGTGATCATCGGTGATAGCAGCGGTGGTAATAATAGTAGGGATTGTTGGGGTCGTAACGGTGTAAGGAGTTGTAGTTGTGGTCGTCGTCTCATCATCACAGTCATATGTGGTCGTATATTGATCATCGGTGGTGTTAGGGATAGGGGTCGTAGGGGTCGGGGAGGTGTGTGAGGTCGTGGTAGTGGAGGTGGAGGTAGTGGTAGTGTCCGGCGTAGGAGATGTGTACCAACCCGTAGTGGTGGTTGTTTCGTCGCAATCGGACGTATAAGTGACCGGGGGTGTGTAGTGAGGACCTGTGATTGTGTGTGAGAAACCGTGGTCGAGAATTTAGGGGTCATAAATATACTCACTTGTCGTGGTCGTCGTATCGTCACAGTCAGACGTGTGAATAATGGGCACAGGAATGGGAATCCTCGGTGTCGGGAAGGTATAGTCATTGGTGGTAGAGGTCGTTTCATGGGACACCGGGATAGGAATCCTGGGCGTAGGAAACGTATATTGACTCGTGGTCGACGTTTCGTCACAGTCAGTTGTTGGCAAGAGTCCGACCCCGACCGCAATCCCAGCCCCAAGGTCAACATCTCCGCCCCAGAGTTGAATGGGCGATGCAACGATGACCGGAAGGACGAGAGTGAGAGCGAAAAAGAACTTCATGCTGGTACTGGATGACCTGAGTGAACTAGAGAGGCAGTCGTGTTCTGAGAAATGTCGAGAAGATAGCAGGGTTTATATATACCTTTTCTCGCGTCTCTCGGAGGAGATATATTCCGTTCTACGAGCCGGAGACACAATCAGGAGCTATATGTGAGTAGGAGGATTCAGCTACGGAGAAACATTACCTGTGCGGACGGTTGAATCAAACGTCAATTCAAGCTTAAGACACCGATTCGGAACGTCAGACCTACACCGTATTCCTCGGGTGTTCTTTGATTATCATCATCTCCGCCGAACTGTGCTGAGGATCCACGCTGCCGACTTGCATACTCCCGGGTCCATATAGGATAGCAGTAGTAGCTGGAGAATACGGACGAAGGATTCCTACGCTGCTGAATCTTGTTCCAACGAAAAATTTACGTGCACGTGTGAAGAAGGCTGTCCATTCTTAAGCGCCGGTGCCGAAACTCTGCTCTGAACCACCATCATCATCAAACTCAACCCATTTTCCCTTCCTCGACTATCCGAATGCACATGTTCGCCAGCCGAAGAGAGCATCAAGATGTACGCTTCCTTCGCCCGTTCTTACTTCAAGCAAACCAGGGTTGAGTTTGAAGTTTGAACGTAGCTGGTACCGATCCTGACCTCATAACTGAGATCCATGGTGCGTACAAGTCGTCGTTCTTTTTTCTTTGTATACGCGTTAGCGATGATATACTAGGGCTTTACCTTCTCCTTCCAAGCATAATCTCGGTTTCCTCAGATCAAAAGAATCAAAGGCGAGAGTTGGTCGGAAATACATGGGGGAAGGTAGGAGGTACGTCTCTGCCATGGTTGATGACGTTGACAGCGACTCAACATCAATGTTCATCAAGAAGACGTTTTCACGTATTTTGGTGCTGGGGAAGACATCTAGAAGGCCTAGAACTTGAATGTCGATAGAATAGACCTCGATGGTGTGTACCTTCCCTAACGTCAACCCCTCTCCTCAAAGCTCATTTCCCTCCTCCTTCAGAGTAATGGCTACACCAGCGTCGACCAGGAAAAGGCGGACAAGGCAGGCCGGCTCGAGATCCCAAGGAAAAGGTTCATTTAGAACATGTTCGATGGTCCTCCCACCCATGTAGCCTGACTTTGAACGAAGTTGCAGCTCTTGGGTACCCGTTCGTAGCACGAGACGTTTCAGTGCGTCAAGCTCTATATCCTTTATTCGAGTGCTTATTCACGACGACCTCCTAGGACTACCCCTCCGCTAAGGTCATTCATGGACTCTATAAGCGAACGATACATGTGCTTGCTAGCGATCAGGATAACTCGGGTTGGGGAAACTAGGGCGAGAGGTATGTCCACGGTCTCGTCACGCTCTCGGGATTGGTATTCTTTAGCTGACCCGGTGATAGGTTCTCTCGTATCAATTCTTGGTGGATAGAACCCCTCGAGAAACTATCTTCCTTTCAACTGCAGCCTGGCCAACGTCTTCGTTAAGCTCGTACTGCTACTCGCCCGATAAGCTGCGTTTCTCTTGTTGTCGACAGACGGTACGGCACCTTTAAGCGTTTGTGGTTAAGCGTCCGAGGTATGTATCCGGTATGGCTAAAAGGTTCAAGCAGCAAGCTTCTTTTCTATATGACCCTTTTACCTCGTCTAGATGCCTCATAAGCGTCGACGGTAGTGATGGGATATAGTTGTCTCGAGGTATGTGGTCTCAGTTTCATCTATGCTCTCACTGATTTAGCTTAGCTAGTCGGCCAACCATATACGTTTGCTTGGGATGCTGAAGATCTAAAGTTGGACGAGGTACGTACCGTTGCTTTCTCGGCGTTGTTGATCCGTCGTTGACTGAACTTCTACGCCTCAAGGTTTGGGGCCTAAAAGATTGTCGGAATATGGCAGCATCTGACTCGTTAACAAGCCGCGTTGCACGAGAAGCTCTGGACTTCTACGAGGGGTAGCTTTCCCCCGATTGACTATCGTCGAGAAGGTATGTACACAGCTCAACTTCATTCACGATTCACGATTCACCTAACCCCCGTTCTCCGTCCCCCCCAGATGCCTTGGAGCCCGGATACGAGAAACCAGCGAACACAGTGCGTGTATGGGGACGGTCAGAAGTTCAGAACGGATGGATATTGACGGGAGAGTTTTAGGACACCCAAAGGTACGCAGATTCCTTGACTCTCGCCCAATTGTACTCAATCTCACCAAATACCTATGGGCAGGGGGGTACGGGAGAAGAACGGGCATGGAATATGCGATGGGCCTCGGGATGTTCTTGCCGAATTGGAGACATGCCTCCCACTCGCTTGAGGCTTCGTAGCGTTGGATTAGACGATTCCGAATCTAAGTTTACGTCGCGTGTTGCTGATATGATGTTCGTGCCTTTGATATGACTGTCTGCGGGACGGTTAGATGAGTGTTGACGGGCGGGTGGTTGTCGGTATGAGTTGTTAATAAAGCTCTCGCTTGAATTTGCTTAGCCTTCTGCCCCTCCTTCGAATCAACGTGTCCCCCCAAACGACTTGTTAGTCCGACCTTGAGACTCCCCTGCAGCCGTGTTTGTTATATTCAATACTTACTCGGTGACTTCATATCCCTCTCGTTTGCCTTGGACCTAAGGTAAGATTGAGAAAGACTGAGGAGTGTATCTGTTTGACGCTAACGGTGCTTCATCAAGGCTCGAGTCGAGAGTCTTATTCAGTGAAATGTATCCCCGAGTGAGCTTGATCGGACAGCTTAGGGTGGGTGGTGGACGACTATAGCCAGTGTAGGATTTACCGCGTATTTCAGCTGTCCTGTTCGTTACCGTGTATTTAGGGGTCTGCTACCTAATGACTAGGCGAATACTGAGGCTGCTGACTGTGGTGCGTGATGGTGGAGGATCTCAAGAAAAGATTCGTGAGCTAGGTTGGGGTACAAGTCAACGACAGGTTGCAAAAGCGAACAAGACAGAGGAGGAAATATACCATAGTCCCCTCCCAAGTCTATGATAATCCATTCGTGTGTGTGAGAGCCAGCGTCAGTTTCCGGTCGAGGATTAAGACCACAAGTTACGGGCCTCTCTCCATACAAATCATGGTCTCGATGATGAGGGCTTTGGTTGTTGTTGGTTGGTGAGTCAGTGACACCGGAGGCAGGATGCGTGTGAACGAGGGGCTGTTCACGCCCCGTTCACAAGCCATGTGAACGGCTAGTGAACGGTCAGTGAACGCGAATCGTCTCAAAGGGAGCCAATTCTTTGTACTTGAATTACTTATTTATTTTCCCTTATTTTATCAATTATGGTTGAACAATCACGAAACAATTTGGAAAGAAAGTAAGTATTTCATTGTGTGATAAGATAGCACAGCGTCTAGTTACCAAACCCTAAGCACGAATCTAACGCGTTGAGTAGGAGTTGAAAGAGAACGAGAGTGTGCCTTGAGTGCTTCAACAAAAAGAATTTGCTAGGTATTCCGCAAGGTCAATGGGAGGAGCCAGAGAGATCTTGGTTTTCTTCTTGGGCCTAGCTTCGACAATGTTCTCTGCAGTGCGCTTTATAGCAATAGGAGCAGTAAACGGCTGCGATTCATCTTGTATCTGCGTTTCTTGCGGTAGACTGGTGACATTGACAGGAACTTGTGGCTTCCGTGCTTTGATGCCAGCTTTCTATTGGGAAATGAGCAAGCGTCCAGCAATCATGGGAGGGAATCACTCACCGTTTGAGGAATATCAAGCAGTTGACTTTCGATTTCACGGTCTGAATTGAAGTAGTCCTGGTATGGCTGGGTCTTCACTGATTGATGATTGAATGCGTACTTGGGCTTTTCAACGTCGAAGATACCGCTTGTGTTAAGGTTCGAATTGCCTCCTTGAGGACCAAAGCCTTCTCCTTCAACATTCGCAATCCGTTCACCACCTCTCCCGAGGATGCCGCCAATTTTTTCTTCCTTTAGTACCCTCTCGAACCAGATGATAAGAGCTGGAATCATGTGCTCTTGAACACTCCTTATCAGCATAAGAGACGTTGGCACCAGTAACGGAAAGAGACGTCGATGATTTCCGAAAACCACTGAACCCAACTGAGTCCCGCCTTTGTCATCCCGGTAATCTGGCCTGACACCGTGTTCATATGGCGTGCAACAATGAGAGCAAGCTCCTCGTTTGGAAGATAAGGACACTTTTCTCTGAGCTTTGGGCGTATCTCAACTTCAGGTTGAGTCATAGCCATCAGAACGTAACTCCGCATTCCCCGGTTGGGATGGTGCAGGTCAATGGCCTTACACTGAGCCTGGGTGATCAGGATTGAAGGCTAGGTAGTTTCGAGATACGATTGATGAAGGTGAAAAATAGTCTTCCAGACGGATGAACGCTCAAAACCGATGGGTTATAAGTAAACACCTCATCCAGGAAGTCTTTCCCCTCGGCCGTTTGGCGAGTTGTTTTGGCAAATCTAACCTCCTCGATGAAGAACTCGATCCAGTGAGAGATAGACGTCCAATCATTGAACAGGTGATTCGCAAGGGATTCGATCTCGCGTCGCGAAGTATGATTGTAGATGTCGAGACTGATGAGAGGGGCATGCTAATTTGACGTACCGTGTAGCGTACGGTAGCGTACCAGTAGCGTCCAAGTAACGTTCAAGTAGCGTACCAACAGAGCACAGCCACTGATCCTCATCAACGCTCTCCGTGGAGTCTCTTGTTCGATTATCGGCCCTCACAGTCTCGAGACGAGCTCCACTTTAAGATATCGGCAACTATAGGAGACAGGGAGAGGATCTACCATCCAATTGAAGGCACAAGGCAACTTCTGCCAGCCAAGTACAACAGTACTCTTGTGTCCGGGTTCCTTTTCCGACCGTCTCCCTCAGTAGTGATCTCTCAAGTACAGGAATGACATTGAGGGAACACTCTTGAACTCCACTGCTCAAACCTGTGCACGACTTTACCTCTGTAAGTCCTTGACTTTGATTACAGCATCGGTAGTGGTACATGGCTCTAAATCATTGTAGTCCGACTTCTTCTCGATCGGGTGGACTAAGAGTACTGAGAGTGAAACTCGAGAACCTTGAACGCAAATAACATGGTAGAGATCCATTTACAAGAGTTCAGCCGGGCTTTGATGGAACATGGGAAAGAGAGCTACGCCCGATGTCCAGTAATACACCCTCACCTTGATGGGTATATTTGAATTCACATTCACAGTCCATCCACTGAACTAAATCCCAGACTCAGCCGCCGAATACTCTAAGTGGCGTACGATGTGTTTCAGAGTTGTGCACCTCGAGTCCAGATTAGCGTACCAAATGGCTCAAGTAGCGTACCTAGTGTTCATAGTAGCGTACGTAGCATTCGTATTAGCGTACTCAGGAATCATAGTCAGCGATTGCAGTAAGATACATAGTGTACACTGTCGCAATGCTCACACGGTATAGTGGTTGAGTTTCTCTCATATACTCAAGTTGAATTCTCATACACTCGAGAGGTTCGTCACATTATACCTATTACCTAACCATATACTACAGCTTCCGCTGACCTCGTTTCTACATGAGCCAGTTTGAACGGCAAAGGGAAGTACCCAATTGTGGGAATACGTATTGATGATGACGAGTGAGGATTGTTTAAAGGGGTCCTCCGGACTCCTGGGCCTCGGTCAGCTAGATGGTGATTCTATCTCTATTTTGCCCACCGACACCCAACTACAGTCAGAATGATGACCATTTGTGCACATACATTGCTCGCATAGTTGGGGCTCATGGATAATGTTCTGTAGCTTCACAACTTATTAATAATGCTCCCAGCATCTGAGTAACTTACAATTACATGGACTGGTCTGGAGGCATGTGTTCGTCGCGAGTAGCTACCGGAAGTTCTCCGAGAGCGCCAATGGTAGGTAACTGTGGCTATGCTGATCCATCAATTAGCGTACCTCGCGTATCAAAATGACCAGAGTAGCGTACAGTGACGTACATGTGGTACGCTACTTTAGATAGGCCCCTGATGAGAGCAGCGAAAATGTAAAATGCCGTTTTTGTTTTGAGGCTAGGATACTAGGACAGATCAAAAGTGAAAGAACAAGAGCTGGGGGAATATCCGATCTTTTTGAGGCGCTGAAAGGCTGTTTCTGGAGATTCAAAATTCTCCATTACACGCTCGGGTAGTACTGGGTTTGGAAATCGGTGGACGGTGGTGATTCTGAACATGGGGGTTGGAGCTTGTTGAGTCTGATTCCGGCATTGGTGATCGTGGGTTCTGGTGGTTGAATTTTCGACAAGAGTCCTAAGAACAAAAAGAAATAAATATCTCACCGAAAATTCGACGCTAGGCGTTGTACTTAGAAAAAAACTCGCGATCGTGGGAATTGGCCGTAACTTCAAGGACCTTCGCCTCGTTCTGCGTTCCCGTCACTTCATCAGCAAAACTACAAAGGTATTGTAGGTATCTTGGGATACGGAAATACCTTTGAGCAATACATGTCCTTCATGTATTGTGCAATTCGCCCTGTTTATTATAGAATACTACATAATACAATCATAATACCTACAATCGCACACAGGAACACACGGACAACGGAGAATAATACACGGAAAAATACTCACTCTGCTGTTTGTTCCAACCAATCATCCTCAAATGAGACACGATATGACACAAAAAGACAGCAGAAAGGTTCATTCATTCATTCATATCTGTCTACTGTACCATTTCGGGATTATTGTCAGGTCACACGTCACAGGAGACCCCATTCTGGTGAAATGTCACGCTCTGTCACGCGTCCCAGGCCTGGGCCCTGACTGTCGAAAACTTCCGGAGCTTCGGTCACAAAAATGGCCTAAAAATAGCCCAGAAATGATGAATTTCACAAATTTTCCGGCCGGTCACAGTGGACTGGCCTTTCTGTCGAAACCAAAAAGTGGATATTTCGGTCACGGGTCACACCCCCTGACAAATATCCCGAAATGGTACAGTACTACACATGACCATTAGCTACACTAGTACACCCTACCACATCGTGACTGCACACCTTCACACCTTCTTCTCGTTGTACCATATTACACTCGGATTGCCGCTCCCAGCGACCCATGGTGGTCTTTTCATGAGGAATCTGCGCTCAGCAATAGCTATGGACAATGGGACATGTGATATTATGTGTGGTGACCCACCTTAGGCAGCTAGATCAGTAATAGAATCAGGCCTCGTTGGGCCCATTTTACCCCCGTGAGAAATAGGCCTTAGTGGGTCCGCCTCTTGTGGTCTGATCGTGAGGTAAACACCCTGTTGCCCTGATGGACGTGATCTTCCTCCATCTCCACCATGGGCAATGACAAGGGCAGCTGCAAAAAGTGCCCCCCCCCCCCATAGGTCGGAGTGTCAGCAACCCCGTTAAGAAGTATAGCAAGCAAAACTCACAGCAAATAATCCTCCATGGCCAGCAGAAGTGTAAAGATAAGCTCCAGCAACTGCTTGATCAAAGCCTGGGTCTACAACCGCAACAGCCAGTAGCCTCTGGGTCTCAAGATGTGCCGAACTCACTAGGTAACATGTCCAGAAACGCGTCAGAGGACCTTCTTAACAGTATTGCATCACTAGGGCAACACGAATCACCATCAACCAGCCCCAACCACCTACCTGACCCTGACGTACAGATGATGGACATGGGATTGTGCGAGGATGATGATGAACTCTCCCCCCTTCCCTTTCCCTCTGGACTTGATTCAATCACCTCTCCAACTCCCTCAATGCCGCTCACCGAAGAAACCCCAGAAGAGAGAGCAATTCAATTCAATACAGAATGGTAGCATCTGCTTGCGACCCTGGAAGACGCCCTTATCACCTACCGGGAGCAGACGTATGGACAATACCCGGATCCCTCCCTTTGCCCTATATATGTGTGCAGGACAGGTCAATGCCAAGTACTCGAAAGCTCTGTTCATGCCTATTTCTATGACCGTATGTCTTCCCAGCTGTTGCTTTACCATCTTGATGAAACTGATGATACCTTTCCTTCATTCCCCTATTTAGACCATTGCGCTATCTTGTTTAAGCGCTGCCAAAGCCAGTCACTTGCTCAAATCCTCGTACTTAACAGCCTCTTTCCCACCTCACCATCTAGGCATTTGAATGCTATCTCAATGCAACTTTTTGATACATACCAAGCCCTTTGCCAGTGCTCTTCCAATGCAGTAACAGCTCTCTCCAGTGCCTGGGGCACCATCTATCATCAGTACGGCCACCACGCACTCAACAAAACAGTAAGGCTTCATGTATACGAAAAACCGAGCCATCTAATCCTTGTATTATAAGGGAACCCTAGTCCTAGATCCTCTCCAATGTGCACTTGGCCC
Organism: Marasmius sp. AFHP31; assembly: GCA_024721195.1. Taxonomy (NCBI): domain Eukaryota; kingdom Fungi; phylum Basidiomycota; class Agaricomycetes; order Agaricales; family Marasmiaceae; genus Marasmius; species Marasmius sp. AFHP31. Next base: position 39,990 of record JANHQD010002655.1, read on the forward strand.
AACACTTCAGTATTACAACAGCCTCAATACACAGATTGACAAGTGTCTAGACAACATTGTCAACACAATCAAGCGTATCCTACCTCCAGTCAGAAACCCCGCCCCAAGCATTCAACCGGCCAACGCAGTCCCACCCAGCTCAGATCAGTCATCCAACAACCACAACCATGCCTTGGCACCAAGCAACGCCACCCCAATGAGTAATACCGAACCACCCCACCCCACGCCAGGAACCAACCCAATGACCCCACCAGCCACTGCCATGAGAACGACAGTGACCAGTACAATGCCCCATACCGAAACGCAAGCACCCAGACGCGGCCAATGCCACGAATACCTTCAGTGGGTCTGCCCAGCCTGCTTTGGGGGCAAGACATTTGGGAGGTCCCTTGATCAGTGAGTACCCCGCACAATCCCATAGTGATGATACTTACTTGCAGCACTCAGGGGCAGTGATATACACGTTGCGCTTGATGGCAACCTCCACCACCGACACCTCAACACTGAGGGCGATGGCCAGCCCTTCCATGAATCTGTTAGGTTCCTAACAAAGGAATTTGTTGACGCTGTAGGCTCCAGGATTGCAGAAGCACGGAAGGGACCCAAGAGGCCAAGAATACCAGCCATACCTGATGAGGCCGTAGATGCATGTCAAAACTCATATAAGGCAGCCAAGGGTGACAATGAAACCCAACAAGACCATAACTTCAACGAGAATGGAGTGATGGCTCTTGTCTGCCGTCACGACATCCCCCTCTTCCTGGCCTCCATCAATACTCCTGCTGAACAGCAGAAGCATGCGGTTGCTCTCAAAGAGATGGTATTCTCTATGATTCCATCGAACGTGACGGTTGCTGGGCTGTATGATGTGGGGTGTGTCCTTGAGAGAAGCCTACAAATGGTAAGCTATCACCCAGTCTCTGCATCACAAAATCTGAGCAAGCAACTCTGAACCCACAGTATGACCTGATGCCCACTGTGATCGTGGAGAGGCTCATCCTCGCGACGAGCATACTTCATTCATATGGTCATCAGTGGGTTTGCCAGATACACTACAACCCCAGGCTGTGTTGTGGGCTCGACCTGACCAACGGTGAAGGTGTTGATCAACTGTGGTCGAGGCTAAGATGGTTGATTGGCATTGAGCAGTGCTCATCAGTAAGTCTACTTATAACCCAAACCATTACAAGTTATCTTAACACCCCCTTAGCGAACACGACAAATCTGGTTAATCGACTGCCAGTGCAACTATATTGTTACCGAAATTCAAGATGATTATGGCCAGTGGTTTGACCAGCGAATCGTGAAGAACATTTACAAGAAGGAGGTGAATACCATATGGCATCTGGAGTGAGACAGAATCCCTGAAGCCAAGCTACAAGAACTGTGGAAGCAGCAGAAAGCTGCCCAGTGCTCACGCCGTTCCCGTGAGTTTAGATTACCTTCCCCACCAGTTACTCAGCCTGACCGCGCACCAGATGCACCAGCACAGTGTAAAGCGTCACTCACAGTGTGTAATAAAATCTAACAGAAAAGTCAAATCCTCCCAACACACATAAGTGTAGCTGAAGGGTGCAGGAATTGGGGATTGGCGTTGATCAAAGGTTCCACTCTTAGCTAGACTGTAGTAGCAGTCTTGTAGGAAATCCAACTCAAGAAATAGCTCACCTCTGGCAATCTCGAACTCTGTAACAAGCTCTGAAGTCTAATTTGTGTTTCGGAAGAGAGGTTCTTAAATTTGTTTCGGGAATAGGTGGTGTTGTAGTTGCTTCAGAAGTATGCCGTTAGGCTCAACCAGCTTCAGGGTATTCATCTGTGGGTAGCAATGAACAATTCAATCAATCAATCAAATAGGCAAAGACTTCAACTAAGTCTGTCAATACCAAAGACCAATCGTCAATGATTACAATGAATCCTCAGTCCGATTAGCTTTGGAAGTTCAACAAGGTGCTAAGCCTTCAAATCAGTGTCGTGGACAAACAAGCAACAGTCAATCAAAAGTTCAATGGATTTCAAGTTCTGCTTTCAACAACGTTCTATTCTTATACTGTTCTAATGTCTCTCCAGAAGTGCTCCTAAGTCTACTGACTGCCAACAAGTGGAATAGCTTCGTATCCTCTGAATACTCTCGTACAGATTGCTTGGGGACTCTTCATGGAAACCCCACTCCTTATATACTCTACCATATCCTAATTCTACTGATTTGTACAAATTTGCTCAATAACCTGCTTCCGCAGCTGAATTTACTTATTATAGTAGTTATTTGGAGAGTTTTGTATTATTCTACGCATTTGGGATCCAAATTCACCATTTAATATTTGCTTCGGAAGATCCTTGTATTGCGCTATTCGGTGGATTTTGTTTCCCCTTTGCCCAGCTGCAGCTGGTGTATCTTATTATCCTATCTGCTTCCATCCATGACTCATATCTGTCTGTCCCTCAGAAGTACTGTACTCCTCTTATGAAGTTCAGCCCTTCTGCAATTTCTAGGTTGGGTCGGAACCTCCCATCTTATAGCTTCTGAATGACTGTAATATCAGGTATTCTCCATCAGTGCAAGAGGTATATACTCTTGTCCTTTAGAATGGCTGATACCTGCTCCAAAGTTTATCTAGTCAAATTCCTGACGGTTCTTGTGGATGCCAGGTACCGGCACATTTACTCTGGTGCTTGCTCCTCAAGTCCACTCCTCTTACTTTGAGAGTCCCTTCAGCTCCAGCAATCTAAGCTAGCTTTGGCAACTTCCAAAGTCTAGTTCTAAGTCCTGTTTTTATTACAGCACCAGTGTTCCACCTTCAGAGGCAAAGTAGTACCTTCAGGGACTGTCGATCATATTTCAATCACTTGGATACCAGGCCTGGAACCGCTTTCACTGTGGTACCACGTTTCTACTTCTGAAGGAAAATTTTCTCTTCCAATCTTCCGGTGCAGAAGTAACTGAAGTCCAGAGGTGTATTCCTCAAGCCTTGCTTACTTTCTCCCCAAACTCATTATGAGTTTGCACAACATCTTCGAACACTTGAGAAATGCCCTATTCCGTAAGTGCACTCCCATCCTGTACTCTCTAGGGTAACTGACTGTTGTTTACAGAGTTCTATGATGTTAATCCGTACCCTGATGACTCGACCTTCAAAGTGGGCAATCACTGTCTCATCCTTTCTCTTCCCTTCGATCAGTATAACAAAACTATGTTTGGTCCCCTGTTCCAACACTTCTTCCTCAGTCGCCACTGTTTGCTATATTGGGGATACCTCGTTTGTTATGATCACTATCAAGACGAGGTGTACCTCTGTGAATTCCACTTCCATATCAACCTTCCTCTTGCCGCTCAGAAGTTTGTCAACACCATTGCTGAAGGTATCGCCCAAGTTGGCTTCCTTACTATGAAGACCGCCCTTATTCCCGGAGCTGTCCAAGACTGGATTGACACCGTTGTCTTTGCCGCTGAAGCCCCTGCACCTCCAACTCTGGGTTATGAGGAACTTCAGTTCTTTGCTTTTACCCCTCAGATGGGTCAATGGTTGTCTCGTACCCCACTAGCCTACTCTCCCTTAGTCTGTAACCTCTATTATTTAGACCGTCTCCAGCAGGACGCAGCTTGGTGTTATTCTGATTCTGAAGTAGATGTGCCATCCGTTATTCCTTGGTATGATAACCTAGAGGATAGTGTACTGCCTAGTTTATTTCACCTAGACGCGTAGTACATTCTTCCCCAATGTAACGTGATTGTGTTTCTTCTTCCAAAGCTCAACTATCTAGTCTCGAGGCAAAATTCTCAGTTATCTGCTCCCATGGAGCCGTAGTCCATTTCATGTTTCATTGGGTATTACTTAGTTCCTGCTTCAGAACTTCATCTTTCCCATCAAATCCCTCTTAAAAACCTGTAGCACTGATCCTTCAATCATTGCCAGTCATCCTTGCCCCTTCTCAGCCATGCCTCCAGTCCAAACTATAGAAGACCACTTCTGTAAGCTCCTCTTTAGTACATTTTGGTTCAATGTTACTTCTTCTGAACCAAGTCTAACTCTTCACAGAGCTGTTTAAGCATTGGCCCTACTACGAGGATTATTCCAGCAAATTACCCGAACGCCGACTTATAACTTGCATGCCTCTTGATCACGAGCGAGAAGCTTTGTTGGGCCTACTCCTTCAGCACACCTTCCTCAGTCGGCATGTATCCCTTTACTGGGGTTTTGTTGCCTGTTTCGATATTTGGCAAGCCCCCATCTACTTTCATCAGGATCTTCTTTCTGACAACCTTCCCTATGAGGCTCAAGCTGTCGTCGACATGGTTTCTGAGGCCATTGCACGAGTAGGGTTCTTACACTCCCATACTGTGTTCCTTCCTGGCGCCATCAATGCTTGGATTGACTCGGTCATCGGTTGCATCAAGGATTCCCCTCCTTTCAAGTTGGAACCCCAACGCCTCTTCTTCTTCGAGTACCACCCTTTCATGGGTCGTTGGGTTACTCATCCTTTCTACCACTACAATCCTGTTCTTCACAAAGAGTTCTACCTCGACAAGCTGAACCGAGCTGAATCTCCATCTGTCTGGGATTACCAACGTGAAGGCTCTGAGCTGGACAACTACTTTGGATGGGACAAAGTTGCCATTAATAACATGTGGGAGTAGATCATTCCTTAGGTATCTTCTTCCGAAGTTCCATCCTGGTATTATCGATGACCATCTTTGTATAGTTCATACAATCCTGTCATAGACATTCGTTCTGTTGTGAAGAAGCTGCCCTAGTCAATCATAGTAGATTAGAGGAGTTGTTAATAATGTAGAGTCCTTGTACACCTCTGAATTTATTACCAACTACCTGCTTCCATCTTCATTCCAAAGTGCGTATTCTCATTGAATCCTCACATTTGGATGTCTTCGAACTAGGAAACCGTTCCCGTGAATATGACTATAGACCAAGTGCAAGCTTCTGAAGTTACTCTTTGGTATGCTATTCTCCTACAGTTTTCAGAGAAGCAGGTGTGGTTGTACTTCTGAAGCACCCTATACATCGGTCTGAGCCTATTACTAGCCATTCAGGACTTATGTTAGTACTTGTGTCCCTAGTGTTCTAATTCGCACTTATTAAGCGCAAAATCACTTTGAATTATGGTCTGGAGGCTGCTTTTATTAGCAGTCGCTACAACGGATTCAGAAGCAGCTTGCAAAAGTCTTTGAGCTTGAGAGCGAGATCAATACCCTGGTGGCAACCATTGCGGCAACGAGGGCATCAATCAATAAGATGCCCGAACCTTCAGCAGATGCCCTAGCCATCCTCGCAGGTTTGGATGCTCACCACCATGAGATGAAGAAGAAAGCCACTGACCTGTATGTATCTCTGAACCTTCTTGAAGACCACCCCAACCTTGTCAGCCTGTCTATGGAGATTGTAACACAGCTTCTGCTCACCCGCGATCTGAAGATCAACCTACAGATGAGGGTGATAGGTTGATTGCAGGAATGTGACCGTCTAGATCAGGCAGTGGGTGGAGTCGGAGAAGCATTGGCTTAGTTCTCATTGGTCCTATGTGCTCACCACAACTGACAGCAAACTGAACACAGGAACTAGGCTCCACCAACACACATGGAAAAACATCTCACGGCACACAAAAAGCCTCGAGAACAATATGTGCAAATTCAACAAGTACTGTGTTCAACTGGAAGGACTCTCGCAAGCTCATCCTGATGCCCCACTTGTTGTACCTCAGCAACTCTCTCTTCAGCTCAATGCCCTCCAAGACAATGACACCTGCAATCTATGGGAAGACATGTGGGTACTACAAGAAACCTCGCCCCCTCAATGGTTGGTTGACGAGAAGGTCAGGCATGGCATCAGACTTGTTCATGCCCTCGACCGCTCCCTGGAGGAGAGAGAATGGCTCTCTCGAGAATTACAACATCTCCTGCAATGGTTCACCATTGAACTTCAAGCTTTGTAGGTCATTACACGGGATCCGACCTGTGAGTTGTCAACAAAAACCCAAACCCCCCTCTGAGACTGATTTCTGTTCTAGACATGTGCTGTAAGAGCATGGTTCGTCATAGACTTGCAGAACACTGGCTTTGCATCATGCAATGGTCCAGCTCAGTTGCCCCTGCCACAAAACTTGAGGAGCAAGTGGCGGTCATAAAACGATGGCTTAATCAAGCCATCCCAATGCCCGACTCAACCTCCTGTTCCCCAACTACCACCGGCCTGCAATCCCAGAACGCTATCACCCCTCCACCAGCTCCACGCAATGCTCTACAGCCTGCTGCAACTCCCACAACCAGCACACCCATTGTTCACACCAGCCCCTCTCCAAAGTCAGGTCAACTGTACACCGCAACCAATACCACATACTCCAAACCTCCATGTCAGTCCACCAAGTGCACCAAGTGCACCTACTCCAGTCACTGCCATTTACCCAAACAATGCATGCACGTACTACAATGTCAACAGTCAGCAAGAGCAACCTGGAGATAGGCAATCTTCAGGCTCCTGAGGCCCTTACCCTTGTGGATGACATTGGCAAGTCGGACAACAATTCAGACGATGAAGATGAAGACGAGCATGCCAAGGCCGATTGGATCGCTCCCATGAGTGATTTGCCATAAATAACCAGTTTGTGATGGCTTACCCCACCCTCAGAACAACTTACAGTGCGACCCACTTCTATGGGCAGGCGTGAAGCAAGGAAACTGGGCCCTGCAAATCAGGGGCTCATTCTCCTTGGAGCGGCAGTTCCAGTCGCACATACGATTCACATTCCCGAGAGAGGCACTTGCTTGGATCAACAAGGAGACAGCATGGCTATCTGCTGACTGTGTCAACAGCTGTAGTGCTCTCCTCCAACATACATTTGAAGGAAGCAAGTGTGCCCTCATCAGCATGTTTGCAATGCAAACGTTCCTCAACGGCAAACACCTCAGTCCTGCTACAATCTGGCACCTCACCCGCACTACAAAATACTGGGAAAAAAAGGTATAGATCATACCTGTCAGGAAAGCGACCGCAGTTGCCCCTCAAGTCACTCAATCAAGTCTGTTCTGCTGTGTTCACTATGGATTGACCAAGTGGTTAAGCTAAGGAAACGTACTGTACAAGGTAGGTCTTTTATACTAAGTTACAGGTCAGAAGGAGTCATTAAGAGTCCGCACGAGTCGGTGGGGAGGAGTCAGGGATGAATGGTTCTGGCATTGTGAGTCAGGCCGCTGTCACAGATAGTGAGTCGTAGACGGTAATAGGCCCGCTGAGTCGTGGTGGATGAGTATGAGTCGGTCCATTCGAGTCATGGAGTTGAGTCAGATGTTTGGGGAAACGAGGTGAGTTGAGTTGACGGTTTAGCGCCCAATGTGAATTTGGGCACTTGTCAGGGGAAAATAGGAGGAATCGTGACAATACCAATTCACATCCCGAACGGATGCACTGGAGCCTCATGATTGCACGTCACGAATGAAATGAAATCACTATCTTCGACTCTTTCACGATGTCAAGAACAGGACTAGGTCTAGGGCCCCTCAGGCCATCTTCTAGGTCAGGAAGTCAAAATGAATCAATAGATAGTGAGTAGGACACTTGCTACACAGTACATGCTGGGTACAAGCAAAATGAGACCAAGTTGTCAGACTAGGGGATCTATCTACAGGTGTCCATGAGTATATATGTCAAGGTACAGCATACTGAGTCATGGGAATGGATCCTAACAAGGAATAATGAAAGAACATTGTAGAACATCAAGGAATATCAAAGGAGTCAGGTAGAAACTGATGGAACAATCAAGGGATGTCAAGTACAGCAATATCATGATGGAAATCGTATGGAATGATGAACACAAGGTATGGAATGATCTGGAATGGTCGGGAACATCAAGGAAGCCATAATGCGATACTGGGGACATGGAACGAAGTGAAATCAAGGGTAAATCAAGGGTAATAATCTGGGGACCAAGGAAAAAAGAGGAACAGTGGGGCAATTCGTAACATACAAGCTGGTCTTCCATGCAGGAATGGCTTCCCGTGAGTTTCTCTTGTAATACTTGTACCAACTGCCAATAATGTTCTATCCATGCAGAGAATTGAGTCCCTCGTCTCACTTCTGACAACCAATGCAAGTGACCAGGGATATGCCGCAGAGCTGAAGCTCTCTGAATGGACTGCCTGCCCTCTAGTGGTCAGTATATTGACTGGATTGATCCCCCACACCCTTGCTAACCTCCCTCTCAGGTGTCACCGCTGCAAACCACCAATTACAACTGTGGAGTCTGGATCCTTTGGGTCATGCTTGCAACGCTGTGGGGCTATGATGCTGCCCACATCAACAAGGGCGACATCCATTTCTTCAGAAAATACATGTCCCACCTAATACGTATGCTACCTACACACCCATGAGTCATATACAACCTATACTCGCCTCATCTGTAACATTGCTGTACACTGGATGCAAAATAGCATATTAGCAGCAGAATTATTTAAGGAATATACAAGGATTACTTTTTGAGAACTTTAGAGAAACAAAAATATTTTTGTCAGAAAATATGCAAAAACTATGTTTGACATCTTGCAACTGAAACCTAATGTCATGGTTATTTTATTCAAAAGTTGTCAAACATATTCCTTTCATGTTTTTCTAGCAGAAATATTTTTAGTTTTCTAAAGTTCTCAAAAGATAATCCTTGCATATTTCTTGGATATTTTTGCTGCCAATATGCTATCTTGCATCCAGTGGTAGTAGTATTCTAATTGATTTGCTTGAACTCAGTGACCGTTTTGGTAAGAATTGTGATTTCTGGGCACGGATCCAGTTGCGGAAAGTAGGAAGTGACGTGGAGATGAGGGGAAAAATGGCGGAAATAAGGAGGCAAAAGTGGGCCTCAAATCAAAGAACAAGAAGCAACGATCAAAGAGCAACAAAAAGGTACTTCATGATTGTGTTTTCCTCTTGTCGGCGCCTTTACAATGTTTTTAACAGGTGAATTCTGATGACGACAAGAAGAAGAAGCCTCCCGCCAAAGTCTTTCGCCTTGGATTATTATTCATGGATATACATGGAATGTCAAAGGTGTCATGAAGTGCCGCTTTTCCCCCTATCTTTTCCTTTCTTAGCGCCCATTCCCCTTTCAGCGCCTGTTTGTCACTTTGACGCCCACTTGTTACTTTGATGCCTACCAGATACCCAGTTCCCCTCTCTTCATCATTCCCATCATTTCCTTCCTCATCCTTGTTCTTTCACATCGTCTTCACAACCCATCCTATCCATTGTTTCCTTTGTTCTCTTTGTTCTTTTACATACAACGGTTACTTGTTCCGGACTCGTTCTTATTCCATACCTGGACTACTATTGTTCTTTCCTTGTTCCCTATTATCTTTCTTTATTCTGGTGCGACTCATATTCCAGTATATAAGCTAGGCAGTTTACACCTGGTCCCTCATCTTGACCTCTTGTCATTGGGACCAGGTGAGTAGCTAACTTCGTTTCTCTTTACCTTCAATATATCTAACTTGTCATTGGGAGCAGTTATCTACCTGCTCTTGCCCTCTGCTCGCTGTCTCTGTCGTCTCTGTCGTCGCTTCTGCTAGCCGACTTCCACCGCCGTTGCTTTTGTAGTCCTAGCGTCTAGCGCTTTAGGACATTAGGTCAAGATCCTTATTGGACTGACAGCCTAACCACTGGGAAGGTTGTCCTTGCAAGATCATCACGGCTTCCAAACCCTGTTCGAATCTCGTTCACGCAGTTGATCCTGCAGACCAACATCACTGGCACCGCAGCCCTGAAACCCGCAACTGGAGACCTTGTGAACTCCAAACCTGCCCACACGCCGACCCTTCAAACTCGATCCCGCAAGCTCGACAGTTCCCCGACGGATCAGAGCTAGTACCATTACCATTCCCCAGTCCTATCCCCGCCCCTGAACCTGAAATCGATCCAGCAGCCTCTGCTGTCTTACCGTTCGCTGCACCACCCACTCCTGTAGGTTCTGGACCAGCCACTCCACAACCTCTCTCTGTCCTCTCGCACCGATCCCCATCTCCAACCGACACCACCGACTCCCATACCACTACTTCCACTATCTCCAGTATGTCTACTCAATCTACCGCCAACGCCACCCTCAAAACCCTCCTTAACCGTCTCGTTGAGCAACAACAGTCCCAGCAAGCCCAGCTAAATGCTATCAAGGACGCCTTCAAAGCCAATAAAGATGAAGGTGCCGTTATTGCGAAGCCTGCCGTCTTTCAAGGGCAATGCAGACGATGTTGCTAGGTTCCTACCTATGTTCAGGAACTGGGCCTCGGAACAGAAGGCATTGAGGATAAAGGAGGGGGCAGGTGTCACTGCCAAAGATGTTGGGAAGCTGGACAACAGGAAAACTATCCAGTCCGCGTTATCCTTCTGCGAAGGCGGAAAAGCTGGTCACTGGGCGGCCAACTACCTAAAGCAAGCCAACGAGTCCATGACTGACGCAACTGTTCAATTCCCTTTCAAAGGGAAATGGGAGGTCTTCGAAAAGCAGTTCAAGGTCCAGTTTGGCGCCGCTAACGAGAAAGTGGACGCTATCCGGGAGTTGGAACACATGAAGCAGGGTAACAAGGCAGTCACCGTCTACAGCCAGGACTTCCGGGATGCAGGGGCCAAAACAGGCCTCTCCAATGCAGACCTCATGATCCGCTTCCGAAGTGGACTCAACCCGGAGGTAAAGAAACTCCTCGTAACAATGGACCTAGCCCAGGGAGACCCGAAGGACTTGGACGATTTAGAGGATCGTTCCTGCAGAGCTGAAAGGGCCCTAGAAGCTGAAGGGTTCGGCACTCGGAAATGCACTGAGACCCACACCACCACCATCAGCGCCACTATCCCCACTCATGCCACCCAGACCAACCCCGTTGGGGGTAACGGCAAGACCTGCGAGGACTTCATGAGGGCAATGCGTAACCGTTGCTACGGTTGTGGTGCGACGGACCACACCAAGGCCCAGGGAAATCATGGTCAGGAGCAGTGTCATCACTGCAAACGCTTTGGACATCGCACGTCCGTATGCCAGGACAAGTTCCTTGGGCACATGCCAGGTTTAGGTCTGAGGCCCGCCAGGGTTGCCAGGATCAACTCGGCGGTCCCCTTCACCCTGTTCCCAGGGGAGACAGTCAATATCGGCGCCTCTCCACCTGCTCCTACCGCCACCATCGCTTCCACCACCCCGTCCACCCAAGTCTCTGCCTCCTATACCCCCAGTTCCGAGGCTGTGGCTCGTATTGCCGCCCTCCAGGATTCCCTCAACCAGCAGAATGCGATGATCCAGCAGCTCATGGGTCAGAAGGATTTTCAAAGCGGGTGTCCGCCTTCACCGCTGCGAAGACACCCCCACTGGTTCCCGTCTATGCTACTTCCTCATACGATTCAATTCACTCCTGTACAATATCTACTACTCGCGAAATAGAACCCCTTTCTCACCATTTTCGCGTGCAAGTGAAGTTAAAAGGAAGACAGCATCAGATGGAAACCGCGGCCATGATCGACAGTGGGGCAACTGCCCTATTTCTTGGAAAATCCTTTGTCTCAACTCATCGAATCCGCACCTCCCCTCTATGACACCCTATCCATGTTCACAACATTGACGGAACCCTCAATCAGGCTGGAAGTATCACGCACTTTGCTCGACTTGGACTTACCGTAGATGGTACGGAAACCTGGACAGACTTTTTGGTTACGGAACTGGGAGGAGAGAACGTTATCTTGGGACTTCCTTGGTTACGGAAGACCAACCCACAGGTAGACTGGGAGAAGGGACGAGTTTCAGTGCCCAAACCTAAAGTGACGATTGAGGAAGTAGAGGATGAAGACTGGTGGGCAGGCACGGGTAACCCACCTCTTTCTGACCCTGTTATCGAATCCATCCATGCATCCGTCATTGAAGACCCTCCTGCAGATCCCGAAGCTAGTCCACCTCTCTATCACGTTCGAGCAAATCGCATGACGCGCAGAGCTCCAGTAAAGAGGGGTATCTTGGAAGACTGTCACAACGACTTGTGGATTGCGGCTGGATACACCTACTCGCAACAAATTGCAGAAGAAGCCAGTAGGAGTAAGCCGAAACAGTCATTCGAGGAAATGGTTCCCCCAGAGTATCGGGGGGCCAGGAAAGTATTCTCAGAACAAGAGTCAGAACGCCTGCCGGCTCACAAGCCTTGGGACCACGCCATCGAGCTTGTGCCAGGGGCCCCTCAGACGATGAAAACCAAGGTTTACCCAATCTCGATCAACGAACAGGAAGAGCTCGGCAAGTTCCTCAAAGACAACCAACGTAAAGGTTACATCCGTCCCTCCAAATCCCCTCTTGCCTCCCCGGTCTTCTTTGTCAAGAAGAAGGACGGCAAACTACGCTTTGTTCAGGACTACCAAAAGCTCAACGAATACACGATCAAGAACCGTTACCCTCTACCTCTCGTCACTGATATAGTCAACCGTCTACAAGGAGCCAAATACTTCACCAAGTTCGACGTTCGTTGGGGCTATAACAACGTTCGGATTAAGGAGGGGGATGAATGGAAGGCCGCTTTTGCGACGAATCGAGGGTTGTTCGAGCCCAAGGTTATGTTTTTCGGTCTCACAAACTCCCCTGCCACGTTCCAATCGCTCATGAACTCCATCTTTGCCGACTTGATCGCCTTAGGAAAAGTTGCAGTATACCTGGACGATATTCTCATCTTCACCAGCACCTTGGAGGAACATCGAGTCCTGGTCAAGGAAGTTCTCGCTTGGCTCCAGAAACACGACTTGTACCTTCGTCCCGAAAAATGCCAGTTCGAACAGACAGAAATTGAGTACTTAGGACTTATTATTAGCAAAGGGCAGGTACAAATGGACGGAGACAAGGTTAAGGTGGTTTGAGACTGGCCTGTACCCCGCAACCTCCGGGACGTTCGAGGATTCCTAGGCTTTGCGAACTTCTACCGACGCTTCATCCGGGACTTTGCCAAAGTTGCACGACCCCTCAACGACCTGACCCGTAAGCATATCGGCTTCAACTGGGGAACTCAACAAGAGGATGCCTTTGATCAACTCCGCACCGCCTTCACCTCCGCACCCATCCTCACGCTTTGGCACCCAGATCGACCCACACGAATCGAAGTAGATGCCTCTGGATATGCCACTGGAGGGGTCCTGTCACAGAAACTGGAAGATGGACTCTGGCACCCCATTGCCTTCCGTTCAGCCTCCATGCAGCCCGCCGAGAGGAACTACGAGATCCACTGAAAGACTGGCAGTATTTCCTTGAAGGCCTCCCCTCTCCATTCGAAATTCTCACTGATCACTCCAACTTAGAGTTTTGGAGGACTGCTCAGAATCTTAGCCGACGACAAGCCCGATGGGCCCTATATCTGTCTCGCTTTCACTTCCTTCTAGGCCATCAACCTGGCAAAGCTAACACTCTTGCTGACCCTCTCTCCCGAATGGGTGCTCACCAAGTCCCAGACAGCGATGACAACCAACAGCAGATTCTTTTGGGGCCTGAGGTATTCCTAAAGATCACATCAACAGGCCTGGTAAGCCCCCTGGAGGAACAGATTAGACAGGCTTCAGAACGAGAGGCAGAAGTATTGGAAGGGCTACGAGATCTGAAATCACAC
>JANHQD010002657.1:0-26405 GCA_024721195.1 Marasmius sp. AFHP31
GTTGTTAGATGAACCATAGGTGTTCGAGGACGACTTATTGCCGCTCCCGTAGGAATCTTCGTGCCTAGTGCTACTTCCGTACGTGTTCGAACTGTCGCCGTAGGTGTTATTGCTTCCTCCTAGCTCTCCGGTATCCGCACTGTCGCTGTACCCGCCAATGTTGCGGTTGTCGTCGTCTCCGTATCGGCCAGTGTTGCTACTTCCGTAGGTGTTGGAAGAAGTGTCGCGATCATTGTCGCCGTAGCCGGAACCTGTGGATCTGCCATAGGTGTTTCCGGAATCTCTGTCCCTATCGCTCGAACCGTAGGTATTGCTGGACCCGTACGAGTCGTCTATACCCAAGGAATAATGAGTGAGATAGTCCATGGCTATTCGAGGTGATGAAGGAACGTACTATTGCTTGACCCGTACGTGTCGTTTCCGCCCGTTCGAGAGGAACCATAGCCTTCGGTACGGCCAGAGCTTCCATACTCATCGCGATCGCGACTACCGTAGCCAGTGCCTGAGCCGCGAGAAGAGTCGTTTTCGTCGTTGTAAGACATCGTGTGGTAAGTGTCGAGTGTGTCGCTCGAGAAGTTGGTGGATAAGAGGGAGAGAAAAAATGAGATGAGATATTCCTAGCCCCCGACACACGTCTCTTTTTATACCCAAAGCCTGTGCGATACGTGCTATATTGGGAGTAGGGAGACAGACGTCTCACTCAGGTACGTTTCGCAGCATCACCTTCGCCTCGCGTCATTGTTGCCAGGTACATATCACCAGACTCCAATGGCCGCCACGACGTGCCACCTTCCACAGCTTGCTCGAGCCGTACCAGTCGGGTGGGAAATGCGTCATTCCTGGTCACAGGTGGAAGAAAGAGGGGGGGAGATTCGAGTGCTATGATGGATATGGGAGATTAAACTTGACATCTGAATTGTGCGGGATGATGTGAATTAGAGCCGCCATGTCGAATGCGGGGAAGGGGGCGAAGACAAGACCGTTAAGGGCTGTTAAGGGGCTTGGAAGCTATTTGTGATATCAAGAACGTTCGATACCAGTCATGGATGATCATAAGGATGCGCTAACGACCGGGGAGGTGAGAACTTGAGCGTTGAAAAGCCTGTTTAGGGTGAAATGGCTTCATTTCGGGCGGTATGAGAAACAGTTGCTGGCTGGAGGTTCCGGAGTTGAGGATATTGGGTCCAGATATGGCACAGGTTCCACGATGTGTTTGTGGTGCGGGGAGTCATAGGCCTGTCAATGATGTCGCTGACGAACGTTTTTCGATTTTTCCTGTCTGTGGTCCATCCACATTGATTCTGAATTATCATCATGTTCGCCTTCATAGAGACTGCGGCCGCTTCCATTGACGAGACGCCAGTCAGACGAGGATATCTCAGACAAAGGTTCCGATGGGCATACCTCGGATTCACCAAAGAATCCCCTTTCTGGGTCCGGAGTTCTGCTCTCTTCCATTGCATTCTGACTGTTCATCGTTTCAATCGTTCGATATCATAAGAAGTTGTTGTAACCTGATCATGCGATTAACAAATGGGCAAAAAATATTGAAAGACGGTGGGAGACGGTGGGTTGGATCGCACCTCGACGATTGTTCCGAGCCCTCTATTCCACGCTCAAACTTCTGACTTTGTGCTATTCATGAGGAAGAGTCCGGGACTTGATTATTGGTCCACCGAGGACACGGAGTTTTTTAAGTGGAGGCGCTACAACGCGTCTTGAGGGTTGTGCATCGTGAGCCTTCGTTTCATTCATTGAGCTCGTTGATTATCCACAAACTTTCAAGACTGATTTGAGGCTCACCAGATCGTTTTGCCTATCCTTAAGCAATTCATTCCATCTCTCTGTATCCTCTTCAGTCGGCTGCCCGGCAGATTCTATGAGAATCGTGCTTTTGAGATCTCCGGACGTGACCCAGCGACAAGAATGAGAGACCTGTGAATGGCAAAGGCATAAAGAGGGTCTTCAGTCGGTACAGGCAATCTTTTTTGACGACTGGGAGCGTCTGAAGGCGCATTGAAGGAATCCAGGTGATGGTGGTCGGAGGTCAAGTTACGAAGTCTCACGCTTGTGTCAAGACTCGCCTAGGCTCATCCTATCACTAGAACTTCACCGGCATTTCATGTTCCAAAGATAAGAACGAGAGCTTGTAAACTTTCATTATACTATAATATCAGAACAGAACAGAACCAGAAAGGGCTCGAGGAATTGACATGTAGGCTCATATGGGTCCAGCGATCAGCCCAATCTGCGTAACAAAGTACTTGGGTTAGGGTTATCCTGCCTTCTTCAAGTTTATCTGAAGAAGTGCGACGGGCATCTAGCAACCGCACAGTAAGTTCACTTTCCCATCTCCTGATGGAGTTTCAACTCGGATTTCATGTCTCCCCGTGTCGCATTCCAGATATCTCGAACGTTTTCCACGTCGACCGCCGCAAGACGACCTGGTTCGAGTCTGTACTGGGATGTGAGTTTTGTCTATCGGCTCTAGTAATCTGTTCCAGCTCCTTACATGTTCTATCCATACCAGAATACCAGGCTTCAATACACTCTACATGGCAGGTACCGTGAACGGATGAAAGCGTCTCGAAAGACGTGTCCTGGACTGTCATTCTATATAGTAGATACAGCGAGTGGCAGACGTATGATACAATGGATCCTCCCATGAATGTACAGAGCAAAAACGAGATGTGCGTGTGGCAACGAAAGCACAAGAACGAGATGTGTAAAAGGAACTCGACAAATAAAAGCTATAAGTTAATGGTATAAATCAAGGAGAAGATATATGTATAGCACTGTCAGTGGGCGACGGAGTCCTACGAACTTCCGGATGCGCAACTATCTCATCCAAACGCTCAATGGCCTCTTCCATCTTCGGACGTTTCTTCGTCATCCATGTCCCAAACTCCCAAAGCTGGTCGGCAAAATCCACATTCAGCTCTTTCTCTTCAAACACGTTACTCAGAATAATGAGCAATACGTTTCCCACCGCCCATACGTCCGCTTTGAGAGGGTTAAACCGTTTTGGAGGAGGTGTCTCGTTCTCGGGATCTTCTTCACGTGCGTCTTCCCATTCGTGCCACCGTCGCACCTCGGGAGGAGAGTACTCGTAAGTCCCGGTAGCATGACGGAGGTAGCAAGGCTGCTTTCCGCGCATCACCCAGCCTAAATCAATCACATGAAGCTCGTTGTTACTGTTTTTGACGTTCAATGCGAGGTTCTGGGGTTTGATGTCGAGGTGGTACATGTTGTGCGAATGTAGGAAAGCGATTGCCCGGCAGAGTTGTTGAGCGATTCGGAGAATGACTGGCCCAGCTAGGACGGATCGTTCGTAGGGTTTGATGAGCTGGTACAGGTTCGTACCGCAGTGTGGCATGGTGATTAGGTGGTCGCCGGATGGAAGGAGAAGGGGTTCGATGATTAGAGGGACGACGTGGTGAGAGCTGGGATCGTGTTCTTTGAGGTCCTCGTATACTTGAAATTCTCGTTTGGCCACGATTTTACACCATATGCCTTGTGTTTGGTTCATCCGGCCAGAGCCAATGTTGGAGTCCTGGGTTGGTGGAGTGGCGCAAGCCTTGAGTCAGGATATCTGGGTTAACGGTGCAGGACACTCACTTTTCCTCCTCGAGGAGTAACCTCTATATTGAACTTTCTCAAGAACAGGATCACTTCCCGAGAGCGAAATCTTTCAGTCCCTTCAAGTTGGTCGATTGGCAAAGGCTCTTTCACCACCAAGTTGAGGCACGACCCATCATCTGGCAAGCGTCCGTTGGCGCATTGAGTAGTGAACCCATGTTCGCCATGGAGTGGCGCCAAATTGTCTGGTTCCAGTTGGGAAGGCACTTCGTCGAGGTCAGTTATTGGATGAAGCCGGTGTAAAGAGAAATAACGGAGATGTCGACTGCGGTACTGTTTCATGATGGTGTGAACCTGTTCAGGTAAATTGAATTCTTCGGATTGAAGGATTTGGTCCATCAGTTCGGTCAAGTGCGACCACTTTTGACATTGGACCTTGACGAGCTTCAACCCAAACAGAAGGACGACGACTACGAGAATCGGTGTAAATTCACTTCTGAACGAAAGTTAATTGGAGAACTTACGAGTTTCGGTTTCTTCAAAGGCCATAGTCCTTGGCCGCACAAGAGAGAGCTGGGAAGATGCTGGTTGACAATGGAAGTGGGTCGAAAACTGGTTCTAGCCGGTAAAGCCGGTAGTTGAAGCTCAGTTCATCATATGACAAGGCGTTTACCACGGTCCAGCCCACCCAAATGTTTTACTCTGGATCAACTCAATCTTCTCTGCCACAGTGTCCAGAAGGCCACATTGTCCCTCATTGTCCACTTCTGGGTTACAATAGGCCTGGTAATTCGAGTCAGCAAGATGTCTGTCAATACTCTCCATGCGCGTTACACGGGGAGTACACGGGGCCACCCTCGCCCTGCCTTCAACAATGCGAAAATTTCCGAGGGCTGCTACTTTTAGGGATCGATAGACGTTCCTTTGTTACCATTTTCAGCACCAATCGATATGCTTCATCCTCGAGTCAGGAAGTTGGATTCATTGTCCAAATTTGTGGTATATAAGACCTGCAGGTTATGCGGAAGGTGTATCTCACTTGTACACCAGCACAATGTCGCGACAGCCATCCAACGGTACGTTCTGTTGAATATATCTCCATGCGTACACATCTCATGCAATTCTTAGCAACACCGCTTCCAGCCAGCATCAGTGTTGTCTTCTTCTCCGTATCCTCAGAAGTTCATCTCGATACGGATCGCATTCCACGAACGATGGAAATCAGTTCAACCATGACTTTCAAGAAGTTCTTGTCTGAGGGTATCCGCCTTCAAAGAGACGACGCCCTCTTTCCCTCGGACATTGATATTGATGTAGAGAACGCTCGTATCTTTGTGACGGCGTCTCCGCGCCAACAACGTCAAGTCTTACAAGAAGTCGGATCTCCGGCTGTCAACCTCGGAGAGATTTTGAAGAATCTCACTCTAGTTTTTGAGGACTATGCAGACGATACTCTCGTTCTCGACTTCTTTCGCAAGCATGCGCCGTGGCTTCTCTCCAACCCCAAGTCCCCAAGTCCCATTCTAGTTCGCAAGAAAAGTAAGCCGCTCTTGTTTGTAGACCCCAAAGGCCCTCTTTCTCATCGCCCTGTTACAGACGACGTACCATTCGATTTGGTACTCGACATTTACAAAACCTATTACCGAGCACTGCGCATTACGAGAGCGAGGACGAAGGATTTCTGCACGAAAGATCGTGAACTCAACAAACTCGTCGAAGCAGACGAAGTTCCTGGCTTGAACTTGCGACTTTGGAAGGTGATAAAGGAGGTCAAAGAGAAAAAGATCAAACTTAATGTAAGTGTTTCACGGGTGTCGCTTGGTCTACCATCAGCTAATGGGAGAATCACACAACCTTAGAAAGCCCAGTTCAACAGAGCAACTGACAATGCCCGCTATATGCTCAACTGTCCATTCTTCTGGGATCGAATCAAGTCAACCGGATGCTTCGAAATTGTCGGCGACGGGACGGATAATAAGGAGATGGAGGACGACGGCTGTAACGAAATTCTTCTCTGGACCCTTGTCTTTAACACCGGACGCGTCTTCCGACGCGCAGACGAGTTCACCTTCAAGAAACAGACCTCCACGGGAATCAAAGGATCTATGGTTCAAAATGCTATTTGCGATATCTACGAGGGCAAAGACTACGAAGTAACAGAGTGAGTTGCCTTTCCTTCAATATTCTTTCAGTTATTCGCCGAGACTCATGCGCCTTGCCCGGATAGGAACCAAGGTGTCAGACTGAGCTACCTTGTACGCTATGAGAGGAACCTTGCCGAATTCTCCCGGCTCACCCCTCGCCCCGATACCTTCGTTGTGTATCTCTACTTGCTCATTGTGATCTGTGAAATCATCTCTAATCCTGGCCAAACCGACCGTGAACGCGGCCTGATGGAAGGCGTCGGTGAGGCCAAAGCCCAGAGGTCCAAAAATCTCGTGGATCCCGAAACGGGCGAAACCCTTACGATTGTCATCTATATGGACGCTCTCATGGTCGTGGATGTCTATTTCCTTTTCACCACTAAGGAGGATGCGGAGAAGTATGACATTGCCGACCTTCCCGTAAGTTTCGTCTTCTACATTTGTTCAGCCCGGAGAGCTTACACTCTACTTAGGTTTACATGACCGAAATGAGATTCTACGTCGCTGGCGGCCGACCAAATGTGGAGGAGTTGGACAAAGATGGGAACCCTACTGTCGGCGGCATTGAGATCATCCAGTTCATCGTTCTCTTGTGGCAGCTTCGCGCCGTGTTCGAGAGGATGTACGGCGGCCAGCAGGAGTTGGTCCGGGAAGTTGTCGGGGAGCTTAGGTCAATGTCGATTCTTCTACAGAAGATCCCGGACTTGGTCTCCTCTTCGAAGGTCTCGAGAGGCGAAGTTCAACCAAAGGAATTCCCCGGATTAGTTTCTCTTCCTGTTCCGCACGCCGCTAGTGGGAGCGGTAGTCAACGCTCGTTGGTCCCTCGTGGCTCTAGGACAGCGAGTCAGGGCCCAAGGATCAATGACAATCCTGGTAACGTGCCGATCCGACGTTCTGAGCGCAACTCGCAGGGTAGTGGGAGTCGTTCTCTAGGTGTCCCTGAGGACCTTGGAGAAGAGGAAGAAGACAGTGGCCCTGACGGCGACGACCCCAAGGATCATGACTACAATCCAAGAGATGCTGAATTCGCCCCGCGCGATCCTCGGCAAGGGCAGGGTACGTCGAGAAAGAGGCAGAGGGTAGAATGAGTGCCACTTTATGTAAGAACCTGTATATGGCCGTATAATTTACAGTCGCGGTAAATAGGATGTGTGTATATCTGATATCCAAATGGATAAAATATGCGCTTAGCGACCTCGCGAGATGTGTTCAAAGTGAGCATCGAAGGTATGAGTTTCGCAACTGCATGCGGGATACGTATACTTGGGATTGCGAAGCTCCAAAGCAGAACACGTGTATAGGCCTGGACATCATGTCGACGGTCGCCAACGGTCCACTCTCACCTTACTAGGGCGTTGCCTCTTCCATCATCGGACGCTCCTTCATCAACCATGAACCAAACTCCCAAAGGTCGTCAGCAGAGTCCACATCCAGCTCCTCATCTTCCGGTATACTGCGCATGAGGACGAGCAACACGTACCCGATCGCCCACACATCCACTTTTCGAAGGTTGAAACGCCTCAGAGGTGGCATCGTAGCCCGCCTCGGGATTTTCGTCGCGTTCTTCCTCCCATTCACTCCACCGTCGCACCTATGGAGAACGACAATCGTGGGCTCCGGTTCCCTAACTGATCCAGCACGGGTGTCTCGCCCATATAGCACTATTCAAACAGAACACATGGAGCATGCACCCATTCTCAAAGCTCAAGCGCTCAACGCCCATGTCTGAGGTTGGATGTGGAGATGATGACGGTTGCGAGAGTGCAGGAAGGCCATTGTTACACAGGTTGATGAGCGATTGTAAGGATCACTGAACCTCCAAGAGCAGAGCGTTCGTAGGGTTTCATGAGCTAATTCAGATCTTGAGACCTAGTAATGAGGCAGTTGACGCACATACCTCGAGTCTACCGAAGATTTGTCCCGAGTCCACCAAAGGATCGCCTCTGCTCCCCCCCATTCCATTCTGGTTGTTCACCAGTTCGAGCTGGCACATGAATAATCGGTATCTGGCTTGGGGCTGCCAAGGAGGTCGGGCCGATGATTCAAGAGAAGCTGTGGAGATCTGATAGAAAGTATGAAGATTGGGGGGAAAAGGGTTCAAAAGATGATTTGCTAGATCATACCTTGACGTTTGCTCGCAGCCCCCCATTCCAGACGATACGACGCGTCGTGACGGTTGTTACATTGTCTGACAGGCGAGAAAGTCATCGAGGTTCGAGCCAAATCGAGAGGACGGGTGCGTTCGACGACGGAATATGTTTCATTTGACGTTTGTAGAACAACCACTGAAATTGGTTCTAGTATGGGCGTCTCGATAACGAGGTACTTCGGACGACAACGATCTTCTAAGCATCGCAGACTGGAAATTTTGGGGCTGAACAAGAGGATAAAGACAAATTGACAACATAAAAATAGAAAGGATGAGAGCTGACAAAAGTGAGAAGAACGCTTTACCGACTGGGAGGACTGGGTAGTAGACGTCCAAGTGACAATCCCACGCGACGTGACGACAGAACACCTCTCTTTGATCCTTTGGCTCTCACCGTCACCATCATCGTATTTAAACTTTACGCTTTTCCTCTACTGGTTTCCCTTCAGTCAATTCGAATATCAACAAGGCTCTAACCAATTCGCGTGATCGCATTTGTATGTCCTCAGGCTTTCAAACGTCCACCCGTTGTGGTAGTCAATCGCTTCTAAAATCCGCCCCTTTGTCACTCGGAACTCGGAACTCCTTTTGCAAAAGTCAACTTGTAGCCCACTTCTGGCCTCTCAAGATTCTCTGCCTGTTTCTCTAGAACGCGGTCTGGGTGAGTCTTCATCACAATCGCATAAGCATATTTTCGTTGAATCGCGTTTCAGGATTCCCATTAGGCTATGTAAAAGTTCACTTGAAAATTAATGGAAAAAAAGGTTGCATTTATCAGCGGAAATCAAAGCCAATGGCCATGAACGGCGAATGCATCGAGTTGTGCGGTGGTGTCTGCAAGACGTGTAGGTCCAGAACGACCGTGCGTGGCCGGGTTGGACTGGCATACGCTTACCGGAAAGGGAAATGACTTCAAAGTCGGTAAGGGAGCCCGTTGTAATACAATAGTCGTCTCAAGCTTGGCGATGACTGTGCTGGTCATTTCCCCCCCTGCCCACATCCTCC
Organism: Marasmius sp. AFHP31; assembly: GCA_024721195.1. Classification (NCBI taxonomy): domain Eukaryota; kingdom Fungi; phylum Basidiomycota; class Agaricomycetes; order Agaricales; family Marasmiaceae; genus Marasmius; species Marasmius sp. AFHP31. Next base: position 8,878 of record JANHQD010002657.1, read on the forward strand.
GTGTACCTGAAAGTCAGAGCTCCGGTTTTGTCTCTTTCTCGATCGGGCGGGTGGCTATTACACAGGCGTGGTTTGACTGTCAAGCTTGAGGCCGACAGATGCGTTCGGAATCGGTCAGCCCGATCCAGCACTGCTCGGCTCGACCTTCGTCACTCTTCCCTACTTTTTTTCGTTACCCCTCTGCTTTCCCTTGTCCTAGCCCTTTGGAGTGCGAGGGTCCAGGTGACTGAATATCTACACTCGAGAGTCGCTGGACAGTCGAGGCCGCCTTTCCTGGTCCATACCACGGAAGTCTGTCTACTTCACACCGTTCATTTGGCCTTGGCTTCATATCAATCTTCTCCGAGTCAATCACTCCGACCTTTCCCTCAGGTACATGCACCCGCCATTCTATGACCTATGAGATTTAACGGATTCCTGATACATCCGCCAGCGGCCCTTGGCGAAAACATTTTCCCTCATCCAATACTACGACACACCGAACTCGGACCCACCGCCACCGACGATCCAGATCGCTCTCATCCCGACAGTTGGCTCTCGCTTCGAGACCATAGAAGGATACATTACAGTTGAACATTCGTCCAGGCCTCATTATCATATGGGTGTCAGCTCAAGGTAGCGGGACTGTAGCATGTCAACTCGAGCTCCTCCACCAGATCGTTGTGCATTGTATGTACTTCAAAGCTTTGGCTCGCGGAGGTTGACACTAACAACTTTCAGTGACACACGTCAACAGATCCTGACGTCTGCTTTGGGGATAGTGTAAATCATCCATTGATGGGAGCCAACGCGGGACGAGGAACTTGACCCGGAAAATAGGGATGACATTCCACCCCTTCCCTACGACGTTAGCTTTTAAACAATTCGACATGGTGGAAAGCTACTCGTTGTCGGGGAGTCAATGATAGGGGAAATAGGTGTACTTGACGGATGGAGTTGAGGATGGGTGCTGCGTGGAAGACGAAATTGGTCAGTCGTCTCAATATACAATAGCCATTTCTGGATCCACTGACCATAGACTATCACGCGGGTTACTGACTTCCACAGGAGAGTTGTTCTCGAGTCACTCTATTGCGCACATGGCCCCGAGACGCGCTCTGGATCGTTCCTGTTCGCGGGGTAGAGGCGCGGGAATGCGCCGTCTTCTAACTCAACAACCTATCACTATACATTCCTCCGTTTCTCATTACGACAAACACTGTCAGCCCCGAATGCTTCTGCGGGCGGAAACCTAGAGGATGTAGTTCCAGGTCACCAAGGACGCGTACTGTTTGGTATAAAACCCCCCCACTGTTGTCCCGGAATCGACAGAACTTCTCTTCTCTCATCTCTCCAGTCTCACAGCCAATCTCAGAATGAGACTTTCCGCCCTCGTTTCGCTCGCTGTTGCGCTTGTGTCTGCATCCGGTGCAGTACACGCTTCCGTGCTCAACTCGAGGCAGCCCAACCCCGATGGTGTTATCGTCAGTGAGTAGCGGCCTTGCGATCGATTCTTTCGTGCTTCTCATAGGCCACTATAGACCTCAACAACCAGCTTTCTTTGCCTCATCCTCATGACGCCAAGATTGGATCACGAGCTATCAAGCTCGACACCAACAACATCCAAGGTCTTGCTATGTGAGTAGCGTCTCCCCGGCTTGTATCTCAGGTGCCTAATCCGGGCTGTTTCAGGGTTGGAATGAGATTCATGATGATTGACTTCGTCTTCTTCAACATCGTGGACCCCAAGACCTTCAAGGCCAAGCTCAAGGGAGACTTCTTCCCTCACGTCACCACCGCCGCTCAGTTGGCTAACCCGGCGACTCAACCGGCTGTCGCCGCCAACATTGCCTTCTCGCAGAAGGGTATGACCCTCCTCGGTGTGAACGACAACCTCGGGGACCCCAACTTCAAGACTGGACAGGCGGCTGACGCCATCCGTCTCGGTGACCCCGGAACCACGAAGTGGCACAAAGAATACCAGAAGGGTGTCATGGGTGTTCTTTCGATTGCTTCCAAGGACATGGACAAGATGAAGGCCGAGCTCGATGCTATCCAGAAGATCTTTGGAAGCTCGCTCCAGGTTGCTTACACACTTCACGCCCACGCCCGACCTGGCGCAGGTATGGGCCACGAACGTGAGCCGAGCACACTCCTGACTTGTTTTGACTGTCGCTTAGTCGTTTTCGTTTTTTCTTTATAGACTTCGGCTGGGTCGATGGTATCACTCAACCCGCTGTCGAAGGTTGGGACACCGCTGCTACCATCACTCCGGGACAATTCGTCGCCAAGCCCGGTGTCATCCTTCTCGGTGAGGAAGGTGACAATGTTCCTCGCCCGGCATGGGCCAAGAGTGGATCTTTCCTCTGCTGGCGTCAACTCGAGCAACTCGTGCCAGAGTTCCACAAGTACTTGAACGAGACCGCTCCTGATGTTAAAGGACTGTCTCGTGACGATGCTGTTCACCTCTTCGGTTCCAGGATGAACGGACGATGGAAGAGTGTAAGTGCTCTCGCATGAGTATTCTCGATGACATTCATTCGACCTTTCTCTTCCTCTTTATGATAGGGTGCACCCATTGATCTCTCACCATTCCGCGAAGACGAGGCTCTCGGTGCTGACCCGCTGAGACGTAACAACTTCAACTACGACCACCCCGAGCTCAAGGGCTTCAACATGAAGACTAACCAGACTATGTGCCCCTTCTCTGCACACATATTGAGGAGTCGCCCTCGTGGACACATCAAGCCGGAGCACCCCACTAGCCACATGATGCGTGGTGGTCTTCCTTACGGACCTGAAGGTACGGGTTTTCGTGTCTAATCCGTGTACGGGATAGAGAAACTCATCACCGAGATTGCAGTCACCGAAAAGGAGCAGGCCGCTAAGAAGACCTTCTCTGACCAGGACCCCTCTCTCGAGCGTGGAATGGCTTTCGGTTCGTGTTTGAGGTCTGTTCACCAATGGGCGAGGGTACTGAAGTCTGCGATTTCTCTAGCTGCCTACCAATCCAACCTCGAGAACGGATTCATCTTCATCCAGGAATCCCTCGTTAACAACCCTGAGTACGCGCTTTCCTCTCGATAATATGAAGGCTTGCTGATATTCTGCTCAATAGCTTCCCCGCTGGCACGAAGACTGTAAGCTCGCCGATTCTTCCCCCTCCCTCATCTCGATCGCTGACCCGACGCTATTACAGGGTGTTGACCCCATCGTCGGTTCGACTAACAAGGGAACTGTCGGGGACTCCCTCAGGGTCGTCAAGGGTATGGACTGGAACGACCACAACAAGGCTATCAACATCCAGAAAGGTGAGCAAAGCGACCCTCTCGGTCGTAATTCAAATCTGACGAACGACAAATAGACTTCGTCGTCACCCGTGGCGGAGAATACTTCTTCTCCCCTCCCGTTTCCGCTATCAAGGGTCGCTTGGCCCAATAAATTCCCTGCATTTTTCCATCCAAACCCAAAGGGAGAAATTGGATTAGAATCTTACGCTAGCTACAAATCGTCCTTAATGTGTTTTCTTCTTTATTATCTACTTGCGGTCGCTCGTTCGGGTTTTTGTGTTGTATACGGTATCATGTTCTAATATACAAAGGCAGCTTGACTGTAATGTTTTCTCGTTACGTCCGTTGAGATCAGGCTTTCACGGAGAAAAACCCGTCGGTTTTCAGCTGTTCCGCATCGTGCGTTGGTCCAAGCAGTGACTTAGGATGCAGGGGGTCGGCTGATCTCTTTCAGAAGGAGGCACGTTCATGCTACTACTCGTCCATCAGTATCATTTCGACGCATAGACCAGCCATACGATCGCTACAGTCCTCCATGTCGACGTCCATCGAAGTGCTTCCCTCCGAAACTTGTCGCGGCGACGAGGGTTCCCGTGAGCCTGGAACAGTCTTGAAAGAGGCCTCGTCCACCTGCATTGGCTCCGGGCCTTGCTCGCGCTTTGGGCCTACCGGGATCGTGATCAGAAAAAGCGCCCTCGGACAACTCGTATAGGAGACAACGGAAGCTCACCGGTTATTTCACCATTCTCTACGTAAGTATTGAAGCGATCATCGTCCTGGGGCAGGATCTCGACGATCGGATGGCCCATTGACCGAGCAAAGTCGGTAGTCGTAGGGTCGAACCCCTTGGCTACTTGCCACTGTCGAACAAGATCATATATTTCAGCCTTCCAATAATCTGGTCCCAGTGGAGTGACGTAGTTGTAAAAACAAGGGAGACCGAGGGCAGTATGCTGTGCTTCGGACATCCTCGAGTTCCCCTCCGGGTCGACCGACCAATAGTATAGACTTTCAGCGGGTGCTTGACTCCAAGAAACCACATCAGGAGTCGTGCCGGGCAGCTGTGGAGGAGGTAGGACGAAGAGGTAATATGGTCGATCGAATCGATAGTCACAGTCCCGGCGGGACTGACCATGAATGGAAGGATTAAGTATCAACGAGATAGTATCATGTGGGGTCAAGGCTAGGGAGTCGTTTGATGAGCAAGAGTAATCATACTGTGCAATAGCCCAAGTATGGGGTACATACCAACTTAGTCTGCCCACTCTTCCCTTGGGATGCCCAAGACATGGAAAACATGGACGGCTTGACACAACCATGCCACGCCATAGTCATAAGGCGCTTGGTCTTGGCGAAAGTGGAACCAGAGCGCTCTGACACGTCTAATGTAATAGCTTGATGTCGTGAGCCTGAGTGCCAACAAATCAGTTCAAAAAGCTAGCGCGGGGATGTTGAATAGGAAATGTACCGTGTCCTTCCATCTTCCATGAGTGTCTCTGCTAGTTCAGACTCGAGGAGGTGCGGCTTGGATGAACTGTAATAAAAAGTGAAGGTCCAGGTGGTTTCGTGGAATCTGGCGACAGGCTGCTGATGGAGATGCACGTCAGGGATGTGCTGACGGTAGTCCATAAGTTCATCAGGGTATGTCAACATATTCTGCTGAGAGAGCGCAGAAAGAACAAAGTTGCTCGTTGCATTCTGCACCAAGTAGTCGAAAAGCGCGGAATTGTTGTATGCGCTGAGAGGTAACGGAGAAAGTCCCAGATGTGGATGTTGCAGAGATTCCGTCGGATCTCCCCATACTATTGAAAAGCCATGGTCAGGCCATGGGCCAGCAAGTCCAAGGCAGACATCACCCGTCTGTGGTCTGATCCAGATGTGTCCACTGCCAGGGATTCTTGGTTCCGAATGTGAGAATATGGCTCTGGAAGTGGTAGGTGACAGATTCGAAACAGCCTAAGTCATAACGAACAGGATCAAGACAGTGGCCTCATTGATACGACTGACTTACGGTGTCTCCTTGTAGACGAAGGTAGCATAATATTGCCGGGGAATTCTGGGCGTGTTGGATAGCATGCATAGCCGGGATCAATACTAATTGAGTAAGTAATACAGGTCGTTGGGCTGGTGAGTGTCAATGGGGTATATATCACTCACGATCATGGAAAATGATCATTGGGATCTCCGAGTCATTGAAACCGCGCAGTTGCGGAAATAGCGGGTCCCTGGGCCGTGTTGAGTCTCACCCGAGATCAGTATAAGTGCCGAAGACAGACGCACTTGAGCTGAGAGAATCGTAGAACATCCATCTTGAACGCCTGTGCCATGGTTCAGCAAAGATATCAACCGGTTCGTTCTTGCGACTTACGTGTCTTGCATCGCGCCCGGTGTACTTAACAACTAGGAAGGGAGGAGACTCCCGAGTTCCTCTCACAGTGCAAGCCAAGTGAAGGACACGCTTTGCCCCGGAGGCGTCGCTTCGCTCCATCGGTGATATCGATTGAGATTCTTCGTAAGTTCGTCGTGCCACTCCAGTCTCGGAGATTGTGTTGATAAGCCTGATTCGACCTGTTGGCGTCCTCTCGTACTGAAAGCGGCAGAGGGTGTTAGTAGGTACCAAGTAGAGATATGGGATCTATTAGCACCTCACGATAAAGCTCCTCCTTCCACTCCTCTCCAGGAAGGAAGTGGTGTCGTTCTTGCGGCGATTGTGTATATGAGTTGGATTGATTCCCGTGAACTACGCTGAAGCTCAAGGATCCTCCTGAGACCGAGATCCTTGGCGAGTTCGAATGGTTGAACATTTGACGAAAGATGACTGTAGCTGCGCAGATGGTGGTCGTTATGAGCACATAATTCGGACAAAAACATTCGACGTTTACGAAAATGTGCGGTCTTGCGGCATGCATGATGCCGTCAAGGAAACGTCCGTTGGCGTTAAGCCAGGATGGGCCTTCAGCTTCATCGATCATCGATCATCTCCAGAGGCTCGCGGCTCACACTGTGTAAGTTAAACCTGCTACACTTCCTGTAACTAGCTATTGGCACTGAGCCTATATTTCACAGTCAGTGCCCTCAATGTATGTGTGTTGGTTCACTCATTCAAGAATCATGGTGTGTCCCGGCCTACGTGGAATCTGCGTCGCGATGTCCGTTCAAGAGTTACGTCGTTTCTATTGTTTTTTAGCCACAATCTGCCGAGCTCACGGCGACTCGCGGCAGACTGTAGCTAGGATCGCCCAGGGGTGAAATCTTCAACCAGCGTTCGGCAATGGTAGGAGTGTCCACTTAACTTGTCTTCGGTCTCCTCTGTTGTGAAATAAACTAATGCTAACTTTTAGTGAACATGCTGCTCTAGAATCTGGTGGGCTTAAAGATTGCCACTCACACAGATTCTGCTGGTGTTGGCAAGGCCGTTTCAGCGGCAGTGTATCCGGCAGCTTGTGTGGTTCGGTACTCTTGTTATAGATAACCTCACTTCCATGATATATTGGAGGACAGATTCATTAGAGTTATAAACAGCATAGGATCCTCTATCAATGTTAAAAATAGGCCTATAAACATGATGAGGAATAATAGCAATGTAGGGGGTGGAAGATTATGGATCGACGGGCCGTTCTCTCGAAGCCCAACCTCAATAGCCGGACGTCCAAGATCAATGTCGGGTAACCGAACAACAGCGTCGCACAATTTTTGTCCGAATTATGTGCTTATAGGTCGTTACATGTTACAGGTCAAGGACAAGTGCTGTACACTATGAGCGCTCTGCGGCCGACTGTCATAATGAACCGTATTAGACAAGTCACGTTCAATTCAATGCGTAAGTGCCAGAGGGACATTAGGTGGGTCGTAAAAGAGATCAGTGAGAGCAATGGAGACAGACACAGAAAGCGAAGACCTCAGTCATTCACCGGTGTTGTAGATGCCTGTGCCTGTAGGTCTCAAATACACACAACCTACTTCTCATTCTTTTGGTCGTAGAATGAATTCATCACAGTTATCTACAACACATACAAGGCGTACTAGAATGCAACCAAATGCACGAAGAAAACCCAAAAATAGGTCGGTAGATTCCCAAGAACAATCTATTTGCTTTCTTCCACGAACATGTCAAACTGACCGCCGCACAAAGAAAAGCAAAAAGAAAGTGAAGAGGGATTCCTTGGGGAAGATTCCCCCGACGACACAAGCCAGTACTGCAATAGCAAGGTCATCTCGTCCCCGAGTTGCAAGCAGAGCTCGAAGGAACAGGGGCGGCAAAAATTAGATAACCAAATACGGAGGGCGGTGCCCTCGTAATAGTGGTTAAACTATTAAGAACAGATACTACACTTGATCTAAGCCAAAAGGCCAGAGTGGTGAGGAATCAGAATGTCGAGTCCGAGTATTTATACTTTTTTGAATGCGCACGGACCATTTGCTGTAGGGTAGTCGCGGCAATCCGGATGTTCCAAATGCCGGGCTTCGTTGGACGGTGACGAGGCCTCTCGCTGACGAGGTCCCTTTGTTGCTCCCCTCGCGAACGACATTCTTCATACGCAAATCCTTCCGAGCTTTGTCGTCTCTGCAGGTTTCCTTTGAGGAGGATTGATGAGTCGATTTTGGAACAAGAGTCATTGAGAAAGTTTTTTTCATTTGGAAATTGAGGTTTTAGGTGAGTGATACTCTGACTTCGTACGATTTCAAGCAGCTCAATAGCTTTTCAAGTCTAGTTTTGAAGCGCTGATAACTGGCTTCCATGTTGTACTCGGGTAGTGTCTGTTCAATCAATCTTCTCACCCAGATCGGCACTCGCACCACGCAAAACATTGAAACCACAACCCATTCACGAGCACAGCGCGAACAATTGCATATTGGAATGACGGCTGGATTATACGTACCTTGGGTCCTCCCGTTGTGAAGGCTTCGGGGATCTGTTGAACGCATCGTTCACCAAGAGCCTTCTTACACGCGGTGTCGAGTAGTTGAAAGCAGATCGTCGTTACCGCGAGGGCTTCTGCTCAATCGCTCTTCCGGGCTTGGTCTTCTCATGGAATGGTGATGAATGGATGACATCCGAGCTGTTTCTTTCTCAGACTGTAGCTTGAGATCTCCAGAAATGCGCAACGTGATTTCTTCCGCCCTCCGCCTCCACTCGTGGTTCAAATTTGGGTATAAGGACATCATGACTCTACTATTGTGCTCGTCATTCAATTGCATCCTCTCGGTCATGCCGCTTTCCCTACCGTTCGCCTCTTGTCACCACTCGTTGAAGTATGATGCTCATCACGAGTTTTCGGTCGTTTTAGAGCAGAAATCAAAACCAACTTCTTCGTGTTGGCGGAGAACACGGTGGTGGAGGGTATAGGGACAATATACAGAAGTATTTTTTCTGCAAACAGCAAGGTCGCCCATTCCTCCGAGAAATCTGACAGGGTACTGTGCGTTCCTCAACTTCCTGCTTCTCTTACACGGACACTCATCTTGGCCCTCTTTAGGTACTACGCTACACGGGAACCCGGAAGTGATAGCCAGTATTCTGCGCCTCGGCGGTCTTTGCGTTGGCAGGATGTTGAAGGATTAATCGTCTCAGGTCTGTCTCCACCTACAGATACGTAGAGGATCCACGGCCCACGCTTTCTCGGCGTTCTTCGGCTGTCGCTTTCCAACATCTTTCGTGGAGCGCAAGGTCTCCTCGCCGCAGTTGTCGGCAGGAGGTTCGAATGAATCCAGCAGGGCATGTCCCTCCAGTCGCCAACAACTGGCCGACGAAGCCGGAGTTACTACTTTTCTCACGCGCGGAGTGAGGGATCGAGACCTCGCTAGGACGCCAAACACATAGAGGGATGCATTATTGCACATGCAGCTCGGCAGGGCTCAAGACTTCATATCTGATACTGCAAGCAGCGCCGCTCATCGGTATCGGCACATTCCCACCAAATCTCCAGTCTCCATACCATCAGTCCGGTTCTCAATCGTCGGTCCAGCCTCTTGTGTGCTCCGTGCTCTCCGACTTTCCGGCGAGCAACAATTATGATGGAAGGAATTCATATGCTGAGCGCGGCGCCCACACTGCCTCGTGCGGTCACAGCCGACTGGAACCTCTCTTCAAATTGGAGTATTCCTCAACAAATTGAAGCAGATCATCTCGAGGATCACTCCAAAGCGAGCCGCACTAAATGTAGAACGCTGATATCCATTATCCGACCTGGAGGTCACTTGAAATCTCTCGAGTGGTGTATGACGATGGCCCTGTAATGTACATCGACAACGAACAGGCCCCGAAGATGAAATAAAAGGTTCCACTTACCTGCCTTTTCTCGGTCCATATCTCCTTCGCTCTCAGACTTTCCATGACTCGCAACGCCAACAATCTTGCCCTTGCCTTGCTCACCTTTGGTCCAGTCTCCTGGGCACAATCAAGTGAACCTAATTTCGATTGGACGACTGTAAGTCCGATCGTTGAATTTACTCCTATTGCTTGAATACTCATTCCGAACTTCACAGATCGAACCAAGTACGTCACTATCATGGGTAGACTGCTACCAGGCGCCCCTCCAATGCAATGCGCTAGATTTGAGGTATTCCAGAAACGCCGTCCTACGCTGTCTATGACCGCTGACATCCACGTCACGACAGGTCCCTCTGAATCATTCCCAGCCAGAAGACGGGAAAACAGCGGCGATCGCGGTCATCAAATACCCCGCTGCTGCTAACGCTTCAACTCAAGGAGGACCCATATTCTTCAACCCAGGGGGTCCAGGCATAAGCGGTGTTGAGATGGTCGTCAACGGTGGCGCTGGGTTGCAGAAAATCGTCGGAACCCAGTTCGATTTCGTCTCTTTTGATCCTCGGGGTAAGTAACGTCCCTATCTCTCGTTTTCGCGCTACTCACGTAGGCTTGATTTCCTCGTCGATGTCAGGAATCGGTTCGAGCACTCCCAAGGTATCCGTGTTCAACTCCACAGAAGAAGCGACTCAATTCGTCGCTGGCGAAGTATACGACCTCAATTCTACATCTACTGCTATCGAGGAACAATATGAACGATACCAGCTCTTCGGAAAGATGGCCGTAGAACGCGACGTTGATGGCTTCTTGAGCCACGTCTCGACGGACAACGTCGCGCGTGATATGCTGAGCCTTGCGGAAAGCATGGGACAGGAAAAGCTCCAATACTGGGGTCTCTCATGAGTTTTTCATTTACATGCATTACCGTAAATCTCACGCAAGACGCACACACAGCTATGGTTCTGCTCTCGGTACTATATTTGCAACGATGTTCCCGGTAAGACTTGTCGGTATGATTACTATACGATGGTTCTGACCAGTTCATGATGTATTCAGGATCGTGTGGGTTGTCTCATCATTGACGGCTGCGTAGTGTAACGGGCCTCTTTTTCTACGTCAAGCCGGAAGAAATAATGAGAAAGGGGAACGCGGAGAATTGATCAACACCCGAAACCAGCAGAGCCTCTGACTGGTTCACACGTATGATTCTGTCCTACACGCAACGCGGACACCTGAGATCGCCGATCGAAGGTGTGTTTTCCAGGTCGAACCTACCAGGTAGCAACGCGGAGTTTTGATATGGGGTTGTCCTTTGGGGTACGCGGACGGTCGCAATTGATATGAGGGCTTTACCAAAGACCTATAACGACGAAACGAAACAGTTAGTACGAGACTTGAGTATGAAACACACCAGACAGTTAGCTTGAAGCTTTGTAGAACGAGATTGACAATAGACGGAAAACTAAAGTACATGGTTCCTATCTACTGAGCTTATATACTAGCGAGGATCGTTGTCATGATCCGAGCTGGAATCGTACTATGTCGTGTGGTGCATAAGTAGCATGTGTAGTCCAAGAGAAAGTTGTGAAATGCGAAGGTAATCATTGGAGGATGGACGCGGATAATTCAAAGAAGCAAGTACAGCGTGGCCGGGATGAACGCGGATGGGATGAACGAGGAATCATACGACTTTGGAACGCGGAATAATGTGGACAGGTACAGTTTTGCAGAGAAAGGTGATCAAATGTCGTGAAGAGGGTCGCGGATATCATGGGGATGTAACGCAATGAGAGTTGTTATGAAGACGGAGGAATGGTAGGTGATGCAGCGTGTGTGGGGAACGCAGACTGTTTCTTATTGTGGTCAGGTTAGATGCCTTAATGGACGTAGAGGATGGGATGAGTCGTTGGAAGAAAAGGGACGTGGAGATTATGATCTGGTTGACGAATTGGGCCATTAGGCGCCAAGTTCCGAGTGGCGGTACGTTGAGCGCCAGTTGCTGCAACGCGGATTCCGTCGTATGGGGTGTGTATTGGCATCCGTCTGGGCGATAAAGGAGTGATGAAGATGGCGGAGGGTGTGTCTGTGGGAAAAATAAATGACCCTTACAGGCGAACATGTGTTCATTCCTAGGATATCACTTACACCGACTGACTCTGCGGATGTCCCTTTCAAGTTCAAGAGACGCCAACTTCCAGTCCGATTGGCCTATTCTATGTCAATCAACAAGTCGCAGGGACAGTCTGTTCGCCATGTTGGGGTTGATTTGAGAACTTCAGTGTTCGCGCACGGACAGCTGTATGTTGCTTTATCCCGTGCCACATCATCGTCCAGGTTGAAAGTGCTGCTTCCTGAACAATGTATGACAACGGCAAATATTGTTTATAAGGATGTCCTTCTCCCAGATGATGACCTCTGGTAGTGCTTTTGAATGCTCCCTCTTCATTTTTTCCACTGATTGAACTTAACCCACAGATTCGCCCGACCCGCAACCATGTCTGCTACACATACCACGTTTCTGAACTTCATTATAGCTTCTGCCATCAGCTTTTTTGTTTCTCTACCATTTCTTGAATTGATTGAAGTGACTATCATCCTCCGTTTGCACGAAAAATAGGACCGAAATCTGAGCCAGGAAAAAGAATGCTAACTGATCCATAGCGCGTGTGAACAGGACTTCCAGCGTGACTCCCATCCAAAACTTGGGGTGCTCGCTCAAAAAGGGATAGCACACAGGTCTTATTTTCCGTGCAAACATAGGGGGATAAGTGACAAATTTCTGTCGTACACTTGGAGCGGTTTGAATGTGATCACCGCGAATTCCGACTCTAACATTTAACAGCATGCAAGGACGGACTGGTGCCCACTTGGACCCTGCAAGAATGGAACTACAGATCGTTTCTATCCGACTCACGGGGCGCTTTTTTTTTCTCTTCAATCAGGGTTTGAATGCCTATTACTCATCTTTCATCGTCACTACTGTCGTAGTCATTATTGAGACACACCATTCCGCTCACACACATCTCTAAAAATTTTTGGTATGTATGGACTGCAATATCGGAACTTCTAACGCTCATACAGTCCCTTCGGCCATTTGGAGAACTGCTCAGCTGGGTGTATGGTCCCTTGAAAATTTCACCCAGCGCGTGCAATTTTACATGACTAAACCTAAACAAGAAAGTTCCATTCCTGTTTGCCACTTGTGGCTGAGAATCCATTTTGTGCGTTTGAGCCTTATAAGGTCGCCATCCTTTCCTGGGACTGAAAGCACCTACGTCCTTGATTCGCATGACTATCAAAAAAAGTTCCTTAGCTGGGTCGTATCCCACAAATCTTCCTCTTGCTATTTCCCCATTGACATCACAGGCGAGAGCTCGTGCTCCTGTTGGTGCGCTTATTCTCAGCTGCGTTGCCATTCTCGAGAACGGAGAGGTCGAACCTGGATCGACCAAGTCTATGGTATTCGACGCCCGTGTAGATCTACCTGATGACATGACTGTCGCGACTGGCAAAGTACATGCATGGATCGATGGCGCTTTGCCGACGACTCCTGTTGTTGCTGAATGCGCAGTGTGTTCTTTCTTGACTGCACTCTCCTCTTTCTATGTTCTTAGTAGTGATCACAGATTGCTGCTTTCGATCCTAACACAGCTTTGCCTGCATATGTGACTTACCAACACGACAAAGACTGTCCTAAAGCGCTAGACGCTAGGACTATAGAAGCAACGGCGGTGGAAGTCGACTAGCAGAGACGACGACAGTAGACGTTGATTGACCCACGCAAATAAGATCCTCTCTATTCCTGAGGTCCCAGTCCCCATCGATGTACCACTCTTACACATCGCAGGCTTCACTGAAAGGATGGTTCAAAACAGCTCTTTTGACGTCAAAACTCATCAGTGGGTCAAGATTGTCAAAGGATTTGGTACGTGTCTCCTCCTTAACCGTTAGTCATTTCCTTTAATCTTCAAACAGGCAGCGCCATCGTTCACGTTCAATTTTTTGAGAACGATCGATTTGGCCAACGAAAGCCCATTCCGCTGAATGGATCCATCGTTTTTGTTCTTGGAAAACTGTTGAGAATCGACTTCGCCAACAACGTTCACTCCTTTTGGGTTGAACCCGTTCAGCTCACCGTCTTGCTTCGTGCTTCTGGGAATCAAGCTCTTTCTGGGAACATTGGTTTCGGTGGTGGCGGCGGAGGTGGTGGAGGTGGAGGTCCAAGTGGTGGCGGAGGTGGATGCGGTGGCAGTCCGAGTGGCTCTGGTTCAGGTGGTGAAGGGGGCCCAAGTCTTGGCGGTTTCAACGGAGGTTTCGGCAGCGGAAGCCCCAGTTTCAGTGCCAGTAACAATGCCTTCAGCAGTCGCAACAGCAACATAGGCAATACAGGTATGTTTGTTTGTTTTTTTTTTGTCATATCGTTGTCTTATGACATGTGTTCAAGAACCGTCGACGCCCACACCGGCTCAGAAGTCTTCAGCTTCATTCAGTCCATTGGTTAATGAGCATCGACGTAAGTATATATATTGTTCTACTTGTGGCTATCAGTACTCTAATCATTGTTTGAAGCACAAGGATCTTTTCTGGAGGATTGGCCGGAGGTGCGACCCGAGCTTCTCAAGCGGAAGAATCCAGACGACCCGTCTGTTGATTCTCCCACTCCAGCATCAAGCACCTGTTCCACAGGTCATGGTCGCAGCCGTGGTCGTGGCAGTAGCACCAATAATACCACTTCCTCAGCTTCCACAGCTTCTGGGCGTGGTCGTGGTCGTGGGCGCGGACGTGGACACGGTGGTGCTACTGCTTCCAAAGCAACACGGGTCACCAAGAACAAAGGTGGTAGCACATCAACTCTCTCTGCGAAAGCTCAAGGCAAGCAGCGCGCCAGTGATGATTTTTACATTGTCAGTTCTGGCCCTCCCTCTCCTCTAACGGATATTGAGATGGATGGTACCAACAACGATATCCTCGACAATGAGAACAGGCCACTGCTTGTTGAAGACGAGGCTGAAGAAGATAACGAACTCTGTGAGGATGATGACTAATGTACTTGCTTTCTCAATGCCTTACTTTTATTTTCACTTACTCGATCTACAGTGCCGGCCATGTCGAGAGGAGCTCTACATCATCACAGTATAGTTTGGATTGGAGCCCTATCCCCACTGTTGACGAGTTCAAGTTCGCCCTCTGTACAATCAATGTAGTATCTGTTGTCGCTTTCTTGAGACTTTATGTCGCAGATGATCAAACAAATGTAATTTTTTTAGCTCTATAAAACTAGGTTTGAAAGCACTAAATAAGGATTGAACTGTGTCTACTTGAGTTGAGTTATACGCGTTTGAAGTGAGGCGCGTGGGATCAGATATACCACGTGATTACCATGTGATGTGAGATGAGTGGAAACTGCCCAGATGCGCGTGTCGCCTTATTCCGCACTTTCATCTTCTCTATCAAACCACTACTCACCATCGACGGTGCTAAAACTGAGCAATGGTAAGTACCTGTTATAGACTAATTACTCATTCATCTTCATCCCTGTTGATGATCTCCTATTAACAGAATTTCTTCAAGTCTTGGGGGGCCAGTGAATGGGTTTGCCACCAACGCTGGCTCTACATAACACAACGCGCCATTTACGGGCACGACCAAACTCGCAGTCGAATGCCCAAGAGCAATCACCTAATTGAGCTGAAGAAAAAACACTCAGGCATCATAAATCTACGACTACCGCCGTCCCTAATACACCTTCTCTTCACAAAACCTTCAACCCTTCTTGAACCGGTAGACTCTCAGACAAGTACTAGCTGGGTGGACACTGCTCCCACCGAGATTCTAAACTGTGTATGTCGTCGTCTCATTCCATCCAGAGAAACTATCAGTAACACTTATCTTGATAGATCATTCAACACACGGACATCTGTACCATTTTCAAACTCACGATCATTAGCAAGCGCTTTCACTGTGTTTTGATGGATAATAGTCAAGATAAGGAGGTATGGGGGAAGCTGCGATCCAACTTGAAGTTGCCTCTGCCGCCTATAGGAATGCCAGAGAAATATTGGTTTATGGTCCTCATGATGAATGCCTGGGGTACCTGTGACGTGAGCAACATTTTCATATGCTACGACACACACTCATGCCCTAACACACAGCTATGTCTCTGGCAGAACGACGCCAGACTCAACTACGGGAAAAAAATGGTCATGTGTTCGCAGTGCATCGTTGGATACGGAGAAGGTGAAGACAGTGACGGAGAGATGTGAGCATGATCCTCTGTTTCTATAATAGCTGTTTGACTGGGACTTTGATAGCGAACTGGGAGGGAGTCCTCTATCGTTCAGATCCAAAGACTTTCGCGAATTCTACCCTCTTGACGAATACCCGCAACTGGTGGACGATTGCTTGGAAGCTATTCCTACTTGGATTGGTGAGTACTGTCTAGGGACCAACATATATTCCATGGGCCTGATTCATATCTAAACAGTATGGTCAGAAGTATCAAATCCATCAGGAAGACCTTACATACGGGATTGGTTCAATTTTCACACCGACATTATTGAGCTCAGAAAACAGATGAAAAAGCTGGATGTTCGCGGAAGGGAGATGTTGTTGAAGGAACGGGCTCATGTGATAAAGGAAACCCGGAAGAACGAAGAGGAATGTCTTACAGTACTTCGGTCTATTCGTACTGATTTCCTACGCGCTCTTCGTAACTTTTCTTGAGAACTCACATGTACATGTACAAGTACGATAGCTTTGAACGATCGTTTGATTTATGTGATGCTTAGAGGTGTCGTGTTTGCAAGGGAGGCACTATATCTGTCGTTTCATGATTCCGCGCCACGTACTATGTAAACATGTCACGTGACACATTTGCAGGTTCGGAATCATTTGTACAACGTCCAGCTTCAATCGAAAAAAAAAAAAGTCTGATTCTGAATCGAGACTCACCTCCACCTCCTAATGCCAATAACCTGTTCAAACAGTGTGGCTAATCATAGGCGGTTCCAGCCCACGATGTTAGCCCATAGTTGTAACCGTCCGCAGCTCCAGCCCACAACGGTAGCCCACAACATCCGAACATCCGGCATAAAGCCAGAGATTGTTGTTATAAGCAAAGAGCGCGGCTAACCGTCCGCAGCTCCAGCCCACAACGATAGATAGCCCACAACATCCAAACACCCAACGTAAAGCCAGAGATTGTTGTCATGGGCAAAGAGCGCGGCTAACCGTCCGCAGCTCCAGCCCACAACGGTAGCCCACAACATCTGAACATCCGACGTAAAGCCAGAGATCATTGTTATAAGCAAAGAGCGCGGCTAACCGTCCGCAGCTCCAGCCTACAACAGGTTAACGAAACCCTGCAGATCCTTCCAGTATTTAGCTGCGCAGTAATATCACAGTCAACATTGAGTTGACTGGCATAGAGATATCATAATCGTCACTTACGATTGTAGTCCAGACTGGGAACACTTAGGTTAATGGTTGAGGAATGAGCACAACTTTCGTCACGCCCTCAGTGTTCTCGGTCACAAGGGCGTCATTGTCTGGATGAGAGTTCTCTGAGAGTCAAAAGTAATCAGCTATACTGCACAAATCAGGCAAGATTACACGCCTGCTCAACATCATCGAGCTTGGATTCTTCACCGTATATCCCGAGTTTCAGATCACCAATGTTTGCTGGATCAATTTTCATGTTCCCAGTGCATGTCATCCAGATCCTTCAGAGGTGGTTTGACGAATGCTGCAGGGTCCAAAATCCCACATCTATCATTTCCCTCGTCTCGTCTGGAACAAGGTTCAAGCCAACATACGATGTTGAGAGCGATACAGAATAACCCCAGGAGTTAGAGGTAGGCCAATATGAGCCGATTTCAACTGAATATTGCAGAGGTTCGAGCAGTGAATGTGACTGGGATGAATGCTTTCAGAGCCGTAAAGCGATAGAATGGAGCAATAGACACTGATAACAAAGGTGACTCTTCGCATGA